>WYDI02029377.1:21660-33468 GCA_009867235.2 Psittacus erithacus | reverse complement strand
TTCAAGGCCAGGTTGGACACAGGGGCTTGGAGCAAGCTGCTCTAGTGGAAGGTGTCCCTGCCCGTGGCAGAGGTTGGGGGTGGAGGAACCCAAACAATTCTATGATTCTATGACATCTGGCCCCAAAACAGGTGCCTGTTTCCAACTGATGGGCTCCAGCCCCAGGAGCACAAGGCAGTGATACCATTGACCTGTCTCGACCTTGCAGGGCTTGGTATAGGGTGAGAGAAAGTGAAAATATGGGTGTATATTCCAGGCAGACAGGAATAAGCTCTGCTGTGCTGCAAACCAATCTAAAACGGTGTCTGTGTTAACATGGCTTGATGCCAGGTCTTAGCAACCTTTCTGTCCCAGGACCCTGCCTTGTGCTCATCCCTGTCCTAGAGTGGTCTCTCGGCACCCGGCTCGGGAATACCGGGTCACCTTGCCTTTCCAAGGCTGTCTGTGGACTGCACCCATTCCTGCATGTGATTGAGGTCCTGAGCCAGCTGGATACCCTCTGACAACTGCTGGGTGCGGAGCCTTGTTATGGATCAGTCAGAACATGCTTGAGCTGCATGGCAGGAAACTAACTGGAAAGAGGCTTTGTGGGATGATTGACAGTAACTGTCTCTGGTGGAAGGAGCTAATCTGAGCAGCTCATGAACACCAGGTCCCTAATTAAAGCACACAGGCCAGTCCTGCCTGTAATTAATTTCCCTGTGCTGCTCAGCTGGCAGCTGGCTATCACTGCCACTGACTCACAGCTCCCAGCAGCCTCAGAGACAGCGGCAGCAGAAGAAAATCTATGGCTCAGAGTGGAGCAGGATTTGCCCCTTCCCTTCTGCTCCTCTGCGCTGGGGAGGTGCTGTAACATGCCTCGAGCCATGCACACACTCAGGAGCTGGGACAGGATCTCACTCTGTCCATGGGAAAGGGCTGGTTGTGCATGGTCAGGGCACAGCAATGAAGTGATGCAGAGGGTGCAGGGGCATGGCTGTCAGGAGGGAGTGGCACAGGGCAGGGTAGTATCTATATGAATGGCTTCTTCTCTGCCAGCTGCTTTGCGCTCTCTCTTTCTCTCTCCATGTATATACATAATTATTACGCACTTGCCTCCCCTGGCTGGTGCTGGAACATGAGTGTTGTCATCATGATTCCTCTCGCACAGGAATGGTTCTTTGCATTCACTCCACTGCGAGCATGTCACATAATTATAAGGCGTGTAGGATGCATCTGGGTTGTAGGCTGTAGGCCCTGTGGTATGGCCAGGCAGGGAGGATCAGCTGGGAAAAGCCATGGAGCCTGCAGTGGTGTCTGCTTCCGGGTGCTGTTCTGCTGGAGCAGATGCTGTTGCATAGAAGTGAATTCCATTGCTCTGGTGCCACCCCGGCCCCCATCATCTGAATCATGACACTGGAGAAAGAGGCTGCAGGAAGTCCTGCTTCTCTGGCTGCAGGTTTTCATTATCAGCTGGAGAGGAATCGTGCAGGACAGAGGGTTGCCAGCATTGTTTTGATTTCCCAGGAGACTCCTGTTGGTGTGACATGTCTCCAGCCGGGAATTTCAGTTGTCTCATGTTACTTTGCTCCATACAATGGGAGCAAAACATGACATGCCAGCCAGGAAGTGTCATAATACTGCACTCAACACACTGCCTTCCAGGGCTGCTCAGCAGCTAATAATATCAGGCTCAAATTATCTCTGTGTGTTGAGCTGTTATTTTTTCTCCCGTGTGGACTCTGATATATAGAAGTCTCCTGCTTATATTGGACTGTTGGATCACCACAGATTTATTAGCTGCACACAGTGAATTCTTTTGACTAGAATGAAGCTCAGGCCTGGGATTCCATATTGCAGAAAATCAACTTTCCCTCCTTGGCTTCTCCAATAGCTTTTCTTGCTTCAGTAAAAAATTTGGTGAGATTTCCATATGATTTAATCCATTATCACTGAGGTTTGAAGTTGCTACTTCAGTGCAGAAATGATGTGGTTTCATTAGCAATGAGATTGCCTTTTAGGCTTTTCCAATGAGGTGTAGCTTCTTGTCTCCAGGATCCGCCCCGTGTGCTGCACAGTGTACGCGTGGCTGGATGCAATCAGGCTCTCTCCAGTCTCCCCAGTTTATCCCATTCTGCATCATTGTCCTTTTCTGCCTGCCTTTTTGAACTCCACTCTTTTACCTGAAGGTGTAACAAGGCATCAACATGCCTAAACAGTATTCTCAGTCTGTCAGGGAAGAAAACAACCTTGCACAAGAGCAAAGAGGAGAAACTGCTGTGGTCCCTGGGCTGGAGGAATGTGCTCTTTTTGCCAGAGATACTGTGATGAGATGGGAAGGAGACACACGTGTCCCTGCTCACATGTGGTATTTCACAAATGGAGCCTCTAGCTGCTACTGTTGCCGCCCATTCATTTTAGCTCCTGTCTGTGGTTTAAAGGAAGCAATCTAATTACTTGCTGCTAATTGCTGGTAAAGTACTGCTGAAGCTGCTTTTCTTCCTGCCTTCCCCTCCGTGGGTAGGAAACAACAGGTCCCTGTGCAGGTGTCTCAGCTGGAGGTTCCCTCCAGGTCCCCTTCCAGAAGATGCTGGTGCACAGCCTCTACCCATCTTTGTCCCTTCTCCAGGCCCTTTCACAGCATCCCAGATGGGGCTGGTGAATGTGGTGAATGAAAATGCTTCCTTGTGATTCCTGTGCAGCCCCACTTCTGGGGAAGCAGGTGATCATCACCATGGAAAATGTTCCTCTCCAAGGTTCTTCAACCCCAGTGGGCTGCCTGCATGCTTGGGGCACATGGAGTCTACTAGTGCCTTGCAACTTTTGATGAATCCCCAAATCAAACACTGCACATGATTTCCTTCAACAACAGCACTGCCCTCTGTGGAAAAGCATGTTGTTTTCTCCTCTTCCTCAGCGCCTGCACAGATTGAAAGGAAAAGAAGAGGAGAGAGGAACGGAAGGAAGAATATGTGGCATAAAGTTTTGACCAAGAGAAGGAAAGGATGCTCTTGTACCTGAGACTTCTACAGGCAGGTTGACCTGTAAGTTATTCGGGGGACCTTTCACAGTTATTCCTTGCAGGAAGACTAGATCTGTCCTGAATTGTTCCCGGAAAGTTGCAAAAGACACATTTCCATCTCACATTTTGGGTGCAATCTGGAGACACCTGCTTGGTTTGGAGAGTTGTTCTATGATCTGGAAAAGGAAGGAGGCGCTGGAATGAGATGCAGAGCTGCTTAGTACAACCTTGTGGCTGCAGGCATCAGCCACAGCTGGGCAGATTCTTTCCCATAAGCTGAATTGTTCTAAATGTGGCTGCGGCAGAGACAAACATCCCCCTTGAAGACAGCTCCTTTGCTCAGAGGTAAGCTCTTTGGAATAGGCCACCTTAGCTGTGCATCCAGGATCCACGATGCAAATATATAATGATGGTGGCTCTCTTTCACCATCAAAGTCAGAGGCCTGAGTGAAAGAGTGAAAGGCTGAGGAGGTGCTCAGGCTTTGTCACTACTAGTGCGTATCGATTTTATCTCTTGTGTTGAGTGGTAGAACATTTTTAATTCTGCATTTTAATTGTTTGGCTCCCCCGGCATATGTTGTTTGTGGTTAGTGGCAATGCACTTAGAAGGGTGATTTTCAGGCTCATCTATTAGTTGCAAAGAAAAGCGCTCTCCTATAACTCTGCTTAATTTGCATACTATTTTTGTTATCCTTTAGGAAGCAAACTGCTGATTTTGGTGCTTTGCTTGAACATCCAGTCAGAAGTGGAGTCTTGCCCCGGGGCGTGTGTGTGCTACAGTGAACCGAAGATTACAATAAGTTGTCAGCAGCAAGGACTGACAGCAATTCCCACGGAGATACCCATCCAGAGCCAGCGCATCTTCTTGCACAACAACAAGATAACCCTTGTGAGGTCCACCAGCTTCACCTCCTGCCGCAACATGACGATTCTCTGGATCCACTCCAACAACATCAGCCTAATTGAGCCTGGAGCCTTCTATGGGCTCAACAAACTGGAGGAGTTGGATCTCAGTGACAACACGAACCTGAAATCTATCAACCCTGTCACTTTCCGGGGTCTCGTTCACCTTCACACCTTACACCTGGATCGCTGTGGGCTCCTGGAGCTCTCCACAGGGCTTTTTAGAGGGTTGTTCTCCTTGCAATATCTCTACCTTCAGGATAATAAACTTCAGAATCTGCTGGATGACACCTTCATCGACCTTGCAAACCTCACCTACCTGTTTTTGCACGGTAACAAAATCAAGAGCTTGTCAGAGAACGTCTTCCGAGGGCTAATCAACCTCGACCGGCTGCTCCTGCACCAGAACAGGGTCAGCCTGGTTCACCGCCGGTCTTTTCATGACCTTGGGAAAGTGATGACCTTGTATCTGTTTAACAACAACCTGACCGTGCTGACGGGGGAAACCATGGCTCCCCTGGTGTCTCTCCAGTACCTGCGCTTGAACGGCAACCAGTGGATCTGTGACTGCCAGGCTCGCTCCCTCTGGAATTGGTTTAAGCAGTTTAAAGGATCATCTTCAGAGCTCGAGTGCCACCTTCCCCCCCGCTTGGCAGGGAGAGACCTCAAGAGGCTGCAGAGCGCTGACCTGGAAGGATGCATCGTCGACTCCTACAACCAGATACGAACAAGTGTTTTTAGCACTAAGACCAGATCTGGTAAACTGCCAACCGGGATCCCCCCTCTCGGTTCCCACGACAGCTCCTCCAAGTGCTGCCATCCAGAAACAGATAAGTCTTTTATTTATGAAGCTAAAGGCAAGGCAGGTCCTTCTTCCCACAGCAGCCGGCCATCCTCCAACAACCCTCTCAAGGATAAGGAGAACATGTCCAAAACCAAGTACGTTGAGACGGACCGTTCCAAAAATGGCAGCAACAAGCAGATAAATGATTCCCCCTTTGGGACCTTCCCCAGCATTGTAGACCCTCCATTGACCAAGTTGAGACCAGAATTTATAGAGCCTATTGAACCTTCCACAGTACCAACCAAAAAGAGGCAGGGCTGCTCTAAAAAGAACAGGTCAAAGGCCCAGTGCCGCCTCACCCAGCCAGGAAACAGCTCCACGTTACAGCTCAGCCTAAGCCTTTTGATCCCCCCCTTGGTGTGGAGCTTACTGTTATTCTGCTAAAACTCTTTTCCTGGGTTGATGACACTTTAATATTAGACTTTTGCTGACCTCCGTAAATGTTGCAGACAAAAGCAGAACTACCATCCGCCCTGAGAGAGCTTTGTTACACAAAACTTAACTGGATGCCTTTATAACAAAAACCAGAAATCAAAAACAAACAAACAAAGACAAACACCAAGATGTACATAATTTATTTGTCCTGAAACCTGTGAGTTATACCTTTGGTCTTTGGAACTGCACTTGCCCAAAAGCAGCTTTTGCTACAGCAGATGGCAAAGAAATATGGTTTATTTACAGGAAAAAAAAAAAGTGTAAGAAATGCTCTGAAAAGAATGTCTAAAGTCTGTTTGTCACTCGACATCTCACTGAACAATACTGCAGGTTTCCATTTGCAGAGGTAATGAATTTGATGCTGTTTTAATCCTATGTTTATGAATATTGCAGTTTTTCTGTATTCATTCCATCACGCCATGTTTACGGGTAGCATTTGTTAAAGAATGCTGCCTCTTCCTCCACAAGATTGCAGTATATATAGATATGCATTTTATTTTACTTGTGTACAAGTATACAAAAAAAATATAAAATAAAGATTTCTTTTTCCTAAATGGTTGTCATCTGCAAGAGGTGAAGTTTGCTGACTGGCCACAGAGCTGGAACAGTCACAGGATGCCAAGTAATCTGTGACCCGAGAGCAGGTTGAGCATTTAACACCACAGTAATAAATAAGACATACTCGGCATGGTTATGCAATCTTTAACTGGTGCCAGCAAAGGGTTTCCTTGCTTGAAACATGCTCTGCTAATACTCCTGTTCCCCTTCGAACTGTCGCACACATTCGCCAGACATCATTCATATTTCAGGATGCTCGGAATAGCAGGAGATATTAGCCCAGCCCCTTGGAACTGAGGACTCCAGGTTGCAGGTAGAGGAACGTTAATGAGCAATCCGAACAAGTCAGGCAGGGCCATTTTTCATCTGATATGCACAGATAACTAGATTCAGCTCTGTGATTAATGAAGCAGAAGGTAGCTCCAGATCAGGGCAGCACTTCAGGCTTTGTATTTATGAAGTAGGGTGCATCTCCCCAAACAAGCAGCTCCTGGCCTGTAGATTTTCTTCTGTGCTCCTCTCTTCAGGAAGACTATTAAGATATTGAGGTTTGTGCATGCAAGACCAGCCTGTCACATGCAGGTGGCATGTAATGGAGGTTAGAGAAAAGCAAGAGCAGTATCATGGTCTCAAGGTCCTGGGAATGTGTGCTAGAGAACTGTGTGTGCAAGTCAAGGCTGAGGGGCTCCAGGCTGCCTTGGCCATCCTTGAGGTTCATAGCACTGGTGCTCAGCTTCACAGAATAACCACAGGTGGAAGAGGGAGGCACCATCTCCAAGTGAAGGACACCAGCAGGGCCATGACTTAGTGCCAGCCTTGCTCTAGGCTAGATGATTGCTGAGGAGGGAACAGTAACCATGGGCAGAAGCAGGGGAGGATGCTTGTTGGATGGCTCATGTCCCAGAAACACTGTGCTGCCGCTGGTTGGGCAGACAGCGTAGCAGTATCTGAGGCTCACCTGCAACAACTTCATGGGGTACTTTGTGCCTCTGCTACAGCCAGTTTCCACCTGTGTGAATGACAGGGATGGCAATCCCCAAACTGGTGCATTTGTGATGTCTGTTCCAAATTCATCACTGGAGCTACCAAAAAGATGTGGCATAGACCTGGACTAGTGAACAGCTCACTCTTGGCATTGAGATGGGGACTGATCTGTCAGTACCAGCTCTGTGGCTGGGCAGGAGATGCTATGCCTCATGGTGTTGGGATCCCAGAAGATCTGACTGCTGTTATCCCAGCTCCATAACCAGCATCAGCCTCTGCAGAGACGCCAGGCATATTTTGGTGCAAATACACTCTTCTGCCCAAAGGATGAAGTAAGAACTCGATGCCCTGTGCTGGGATTTGTGTCTCGGTAAGCTAGACAGCCTTCACTGTCCTAACACCCGCACGCATGTCCAGTTTATGTGCATACTTATCTACAAACGCACGTGAGTGATTAGTACATTGCCAGCTGCTTTCTTTAACATTTGCTGGGATTTGTTCACTTCATGCCACTGGTGGAGGATTTTCAGGGATCCTGCATGGCCAAAGCAGACCCTGGCACTTCCTACTCACCCAAAAGCATCATTCAAACCCTTGAGGAATTCAGACACCTGGAGCTGAACCACAGTAGCAGACAGCAACTCAGCCTGGCTTGGCCACGGGGTCAACACCACTCCAAGCCCATAGAAAAGCCAGAAGGAGAATTTCTGGATGCTGTAATGGCTGCTGTGATAACTCCCCATCTGCTCATGATCTCAGGGCACACCCATGCCTCTCTTACACAGAAGTCAGCGAGTCTCGTGGTCAAAATGCTCATGAGAAAATCAAATGAGATGTAAAATCCAGGATGAACCTGGACAAAAGATCAGAAAGAGAAAGAAAAAAGAGCAGAGCTGTGTGTTGTGGCATTTCCCAAAGCAACTAAATGGGCCCTGAGCAGACCTAAGATCTGGGCTTGCCCATGCCCAAATCAGTATCAAAGGGAGTTTGGCTTTGGCTTTGGCTTTGGCTTTGATGCTCCCTGTGGTTAACACAAAGCAGACTAGCGCATTACTGTCGCTTACCCTGAATGGACTAGGAGCCGCTTTATGCCAACACAGTGACACTCTTCCTGCTTTCTAGAGCTTGACTCTGCTGTGCTTTCCATGGCTCCTTGGACTGTTTATTGGCCACAAGCCCAGAGGAGTCCCTTGTGCTAATTTCCTAGATTTCCTGCTGTCCAGATGCCAATTCCTGTGTTTACAGGCATTAGAAGGCCATTTGAATGACAAATAACTGAAGAAAGGGATTCGGTGGACAGCAGGAACACCTGTAGGAACTCAGAAGCAGCAAAGGGTGAACTGTGGTATTGGTGAGGATAGGGAGGGTTTGAAGACTTCAAAGGAAGGCAATTTCACATCTCTGTGCTTTGCTGTGGTTGGAACAAATCTTCCAGATATCTCTAGACCTATTTTACACTCAGTCATCACTGAATTAAATGGAATTTACACAGCAGCTCTCAGGACCTGGTTGACTTTTCCCCATCTGATGGTACTTTCTCTCCTCATTTCTCACTGTGCAAGTCACAGTCAATTTTCTGCTCATGTCCTTGATTCCAGAAGTGAAATCAAATAAACAAAGAGCCAGGACAGCTCTGGATGGATGAGGGATGCAGTCCATACTGTTCTGTGAAGAATGGACTCACCATTACAGAGCTGCACAACTCTGCACATGGTGTCCAATCCGTTTTGACACCACTTGGATAATGCAATGCCCATTCTTGAAGATGTGATAAAAATACAGGCCTTCAAGTGGTGGAAAGACATTGTGTTCAAGCTTACTTCCTTAACGGCATTTGCCTCCACAGATCCACACTTCTCCGTTGCTGCCAGCTCCACACTTGTGCTTGCAAAAAGCAGGAACAGTACCAAAACAGAAACACTCTTCCAGGTTTTCAGATCCACCTTTAAGCACTGCCAGGCTCTGCACTAGCCAAGGAGATGATTGTTCCCTTCCTTATCATGTCAAGTATATTTATCCTCTGCTCTCTCCCTCCATCTTCCAATCTTCCTGCAGAGGGCAGGGAGATGGGACTGTACCTCTGCTGTGGATGGAACTCGTTTCCAAGCTGGTCCTCCAGACCACTGTGACCCTCCACCTGCTAAAGAACAATACTCAGGTCCCCAGAGTGAAATCAGTTGAAGTATATGGGACTTCTTAACAAAGCTGTTCTGCATTCTGCTTGGCTGCATACTGGTTTGGAAACCCGGTTTCCAAGCTTTTCTCACCAGGGGCTGAAGTGTCCCCACTTCTCTTCTGAGAAGCGGAGAAACATCAAATCTCACAGGACCCAGGGCAGTGCTGAGAGCTGTGTCAGGGGCTGGAACCTGCTCTGGCAGTGGTACCTGCAATTACCTGTCTGCATGTAACCCTCGTCCTGGGCTGCAGGCAGACGGCATCTCTGCCCTATCCTTCCCGCACAGGTCATAGGGTACCTGTGGCTGGTAGCCCAGCTGCCTGTAACTCCACAGGGAAGAGATCTCTTCTTCTAAACAGGCTCTCATAAACCTTGTGAACAAGTGGTATTCCCACATCTCTGCACTGGTACGGAGAAGATTATCTGAGCTGCTGAGTTTTGCTACAAACAAGCATGATGCATAGAAATAATAAAGTCTGGAAGGTTTTCTAATTCAAAGCTGTGCTTCTGGATTAGTTCCCTGTCATTAGACAGTGAGGAAGAAGAGCTATCGCTGCTCTGCTTCCTTCTCAAACTCAGAAAATTATAAACCCCCCCCACACACAGTCACTGGGAGTGGGGGTGGGCAGGAAAACAGAAAACAGGCAAGAGAAGCAAATGTTTCTCAGGGATAATATTGGACCATGGTATCACATTGGCTGATGGGTAGCTCTGGAGGTAACATGAACTCTGGGTACAACCATGGTGAGTGAAAAGGACCTGTGAAATTATGCAGAGACCTTCCATATAAAGCCAAGCCCAGATATCTGAATCTGGCTCAGGACAGAAACACCAATTAAAGACCCCTTAATTTGTGCCATAACTAGGGCATTGGATGGGTAAATGCAGGTAAGACTTAGTGGAATGTTTCCCAGGGCATCTATAAATAGGGATAACAGAGACTTGGCAAAGAGGCACAATGAAAATAAAGGTATCCACTGCTCACTCACTGAACGATGAGGCACTTCAGATCTTTAAATGACCCACCTTCAGTGCAGACTGAGAGACTTGTTCTAGGTCAGCAGCTACCAAAAAGGCCCAGCTGTCACCACGCATAAAAACAGTAACGTCTTTTGGGATGAAATCATAGCTTTTGATAGGCTGCCGCAGTCCTCACAGCACCAACACAGCTCAGATGAGTCACAGGCTGGTCTCCTTCTCAGCGTTTCAGTGGTGGGTGGCTCCATCTGCAGTGGGTTACTTGTGTCAGGGTCCATCTGCAGTGGTTTATTTGTGGGTCGGGGCTGTTGGCAGCAGTTTGCTCATGGCTCAGTTCCTTTGTGGTGGTGTGGTTGTGGCTGGCTCCTACTTGTAATTGTTGTTCTGTGGCTGGGTTTGAGTATTATTACTTGGATTTAAAGCAGAAGGAGAGCAACTGCAGAATCTGGGACGAGGGGGAAGTGCTGGATGTTTGTTTCCGTGAGAGGCGGTAGCTAACAATTTAAAACACTGAAAATGCAGCTATTGGCTGGTTGTGGTCAGTGGGGTTTAAACCAGCACTCCTGCAACTCACTGCTTGTGTGGCTGCTGCTGCCTGGGCTGTGAGATCCTGCTCTGCTTTCTGCACAAGCCTCTCTAGTGCAGCTGGATCCAGCACATCTGGAGCAGGATCTGGAGTTTCCTGGCATGGACAACATGGCCCAGGAGCACAGCAGCATCTCTCACCACATCTGCTGTGTGATCCACCCCGTTGCTGGAGGGCATGTAATGCACCAGCATGTCTGTGTTTGAGAGAAGTGGTACAGCATCCTTCTTTACAGCACCCAGCATGGACAGTCTCCAAATACACATGGAGCTCCCACATTGATACCCTCTGAAATCAGCCTGCCTACCACTGCCTTGGCCTGCTTGAGGAACTGTTTAGTCTTTGAGCCTTGGGTAAAGCAACAGAGACAGCTCAGGCTGAGCTGCAATCTCCACCAGTGTCACATGCACAATATGAGACCTCAGGTGAGTCATTTAACCTCTGGGTCCTCACACACATCCAAGCTTCTCCTTCAGCAGGAGAAGGGGAGGATACTCAGCTGCTTTGTGTTTTCACTGGAGCAAAGCCCTGGTGTGGGCTGCTTGAGGACTCTTATTTGGTTGCACGCTTGATAAATAAGGGCAGAGCTGCTCTTTTCTCCCCTGATATTTCCATTCAAACCACAACAACAGCAGCAGCAGCCACTCCCATGGAATATTTATAAGTTGTTTGTAGAAATGTCAAGAAGAGCCAGTGGTTGTATTAACACACTCTCAGAGCAGCAGCCTTGGAAAGTTATCTTATGTGCTTCGTACTCAAAGTGCTTTATGTAATGGTTACAAGCTCTTACAAATCCCAGTGACATTTCCTTGTTTCTTGACAAACAGCCGCTCAGTGTCCTGACACCGAGACAGGAATCAATCACTGCTTCTCATTCATTAGCTGTCTCCATCCTCCCCTCCGCCCCACAGGGAAATTAACACCAGGTTACCTGGAAGGCTCAGTCCCTTTCTGCATGACAATTAGAGACTGAGACAAGATGCAGGGAGGCTGGGTAACAGGCACGCTCCTCACCCAGCCATGTCAGTTATTCACACACATTTCAAGTAGATTTCAAGATGCAAAGACTAAATGTTCCCATTTGCTTTGGGCAGTAAAAGTGGAAATTTTAACAAGGTTTCCAGACAGGACTATTCAATTCTGTATTTTGCTAAATCCTTTTCTTTTCACTCCTCACAGACTCTCCCTCGCTGTCAGGCAGAGCTTGCTGGGGCTGTGGGGATGAGGCTGGTGAGAACAAAGGGTATTGAAGAAGCTTGTCTTCTATGGAGCCAGGCTGAGAGAGCTGGGCTGGGGCAGCCTGGACAAGAGAAGGCTCCTCAAGGGGAGACCTTAGAGCAGCT
>WYDI02029377.1:0-14678 GCA_009867235.2 Psittacus erithacus | reverse complement strand
TCTCTGGGCACCCTGTGCCAGTGCCTCAGCACCCTCACAGGGAAGAGCTTCTGCCTAAGAGCTCATCTCAGTCTCCCTTGTTTATTTTTTAACCCATTCCCCCTTGTCCTATCATATACAGAATGCATCATACACAGAAAACAGGAGCTCTGCGTCAGCAGCGCCAGCCCTCAGAGCAGAGTGAATTCCCCTTTGGACAAAGGTTCCTGGGCCTTAAAGTCTGAATTTTACCTCTATGCTGTTCGGTCACGAGGTTCCAGGACCATTGTGTATGGGGCGAACAAAGTAGGACACATTGTCAAAATAGCTGGGTTTCATGGCACTGAAGCCTCTCTCAGCATGGAGCTGACAGATATAACCCATAAAAGGCTTTTGCGAGGGATGTGACATCATATTCTGTTTTTAAACATTAGTACTGGGCATTACCTAGTCCATGTTAAATGGGTTGGGAAGTGACAACAGACTACAAAACGCTAGTAATCAGCACAAAACTGTCACTGAATGGGGATGGTTGAGTGGGGATCTCAAGCAAACGGTGAAACCTTTGTACTTTCCAACATTTCTATCAATTATCCAAAAATAAATCTGAAATTTGCGGATGACATCAGGACAGGAGAGTGGCGCGTATGGAGAAAAGCAAGCGGCTTCCAGACTTAGCCAAGTTCACGGCTGAGTGGGGCTGCTCAATTAAAATGTGTTTTCACACAGGCAGATGAGTGTTAGCTGTTTCTGCACAGGGCAGACATGAGCTGTTGAAGGCACCAGCTCTGACAGGGATCTGCAGGAGGTGAGGTTCTGGCCTTCATTCCAAGGCCAGCAAATTGGGGTAGGATTTAAAAGGATTGAGGACAGGGTAGAGAAGGTAATTTTAACTTCTATATAAGACACTGATGAGACTGGTAGAAAGATGTTCTTCCTTTGAGACTCTGCTTAGTGAGTGCCAAGGAATACTGACACTGTGGGATTACTGCCGCCTTCCTGAACATCATGTTGCTTCATTTGGGGCTGGGTTAAAGACCACAACACACTCTAGACTCAGAGTTTCGGTCTCAGCTTGGCTGCAGCCACTGTAGCCTTGAAGGCTTCTGGACAGTTTATTTTGTCTCAGCTTTCTTGTGTTAAATGACTTAGGAACAAGGGCATCCCCAGCTGAAGATGTGCACCAGGACACCCGTGTCCCCCAGTTTTGCAGGTATGTTGTAAACCTGCTTCTGCTCTGGGGGAGGTTACAGATATCCTGTGAGGGAGTTCAGGTGCCATCAAGCTGGATCTCCACTCTGCATGATCAGCGCATGGATGGAAAGACACTGCCATTTACTGTCATGGATGCAGGTCTTCAGCACGGGCCAATGGCAGGGGGACGCCTGGAAAGAAAACAGCGCAAGTGCCTCTGGAAGGAAAACTTGAGGAGAAAGGTCATGTTTTACAAGACCTGTCCATGCAGACCACCCTAACATAGAGAGGTGCAGGAGAAACAGGGTCTGGCTACAGCCACTGCCACAAAGGTTGATTAATAAAGCAAGCCTTTGAGATCTTTTGCAAGCCGTAAGATAAATAAAGGGAGCTGAGGTCAGAGGAGAGGAAGTTGGAAATACTTTCACTGGGACACTAGTGCTGGGCTGGCTTCAGAGGCAAAGCTCTGCAAGAAGGCTTTCCTCAGTGATCAGTGCGGAACTAATGATACAGCTAAAGAGGGAGCTGAAACATCATAGGAATCCTGGGATCAGAAGGAAAATAAGCAGATGTAAACACCTGCAATAGGGGGATTTTAGCCAAAGGTGACAAAGAGAAAAGCAGAATCTTACCAGCAGCACAGATGCTGAGTGGGGATGAGACAGCATCCCCAAGCCTCCTGAGCTAGGGGGATTTATTTGGAAGGCAACCACAGGCAAATATGTTGTGGTTTTGGTTTTTTTTCCTTGCTTTTTGATGAGGAATATTGCTGGAATCAGCTCAAGGGAGGGAAGCTTTGATCATGCTTTTGTGGAGCAAGAAAAAAGCTGCTTTGAATTCTGGCACAAACCAAATCCCTGAAGGGATTGTGTGCATGATGCTCACACCAGAGACAGTGACCGTCTCCTCTTCACGCCCTGCACTTAGAACAGATATGGGCAACAGAGCACTGACATCCTCACAGGGTGGGTGAAGAGCTGAGAAATTAAAGGTAGCTACCCCAGTCTGAGCTGCTCCTTGAAGAGCTTCCTCTGTATAAAGGTTGCTTGCACTGAGCGAAGCCCTGTCCATCCCACACGCTAGCCTCAAGAGACCAGTGGAGGCACTTTCTACACTCTAAGCCCTGCACTGCAGCCTCCCCTCCTCCTCAGGATGGAGGCTCCCAGATGCTGTGCATCGAAGCGTCCCCTCCAGAGCTGCTCACCTTGGCAAAAGAAGAAGAAGAATGTGCCTTCTGTGTTGAGGTGGGTCATAAATAGATTTTACCCAGGAAAACTGCCTCTGGAGTTTTTAAATAGTCACAGTAGGTCTGCTAGAGGACAGGAAAGATCCAGATCCAAAGAAAGTGATCAAAACAGCGTGTATGGATTTGGTTAGATTTGTCCTATTCTCAAAACCAAGAGTATTTGACTGAATGGTGTTAATTGCAGTAACATGAAAAACCATCCCAAAATTAGTATCTTTTTTCATTCAGGAGCCAGTGTTTCTCTGAAGAAAATGGCTTTTGGAGGAGTGACACTGATTTTCAATTACTTTTTCATTCTATTTTTAATCAAAATGTTTGAGAAACAAAATTTCTTCACAATACTCCAAGAGGGCATTAAGTTCAGTGTGCACATTTTCTTCCCATTGGCCACCAAACGCCTGTGAGAACAGAGGAAACTCAGCTTCTCCCACGTGGATACCAGCTTCCCAGCTCCTGCTACGTGATAACATCAAACCGTTTCCGAGGGTAGCTTTCTCTGTGCAGTCATGGCTAATTAAAAACAAAGGTTTGCCTTTTAAAATGAGAAGGTCTCTTCCATTTGCCCAAGTTTTTGAAGTGGACAAAGATCAAGTAAGAGGGAAAATCACAAACTCCGGGAGAATAAAATCTTCATATGAAGGTAACTGTAAAGAGATTTCTTCCTGAAAATGACAGTAACAGAACAATCAGAGACCTCCTTCGTTTGCTCAGTGGTTTTATTCCCTGAACCACTTTTCTCTGCTGAAAGATTTTACTCAAAAGAGCGATGGAGAGAAACCAAGTGAAATTTATTCCCAGCACCTGTACAATGTCCAATGAGCTGCAGGTTTCTGGATAGGTGTCTGAGATTACTGCTATGACATCCTTTCTTGTCAGTAAAATCCTGCCCTGACATTGCAGCTTTCATCATTTAACCACATCAAACCCTTGGAAGGGTGCCCTGGGTGCAGCCCATGCAGAATCCCCCGCCTGCATCTGTAGCTGGGCAGCATGGGCGGTTCTGCAGAGCTGAGCCTGCAGCTCCATGCATGCCCTGCAATGTTCCTCCTGGTACTGGAGCCGGCTTGGCTACGCCTCAAACTGCTCCTTCCTCACCCTTCTGTGATACCCACTTGTGTAGCAGATCTCAGGCTTCACTGCTTCAGGGTGTGAGAAGAAAGCACCATGGTACCCAGAGGAGCACAGCCCTGAGGGTGCTTCAGGCTGACTCTAGCCTCTACCTCCAAACTCGGCTCTTCCACACCTAACCTGCTGCCTTTCACATTCTGGCCCTTCTACCAAGGATGTGCTGGGTCCCCAGGCTGCCTGCCCCCATGGCTTTGTCCCCCAGAGCACACAGGCCTTGGACTTGGCTGCTGCCTTTGTTCTCTTTTCATCTTCCCTTTATCATCTCCAGTTCCCGCCTGTAGCCAGCCAGCACTTCCAGCCTAACAATTAACAGTCGCAATTAAGAGTTGCAGAGGTAGGTGTTTCCCCTGTGAAGGGACATGATGTTTTCCATGCTGAGCATGAGAGAGATTCCTACTGAGGGAGCTAATTTGTGCTGCTTAGGAAATGCAGTTGAATATTGTCCTTGCTGTAATCCAGCCAGCTAAGTCTGAAAAGCTGTGAAGGATTTTTTTAACTGTTTATTGACAGTCACAAATTCCTGTCAAAAAATGTGCTCTTCAGAGCTGTGGAGCAGTTTAGAAAATCAGATAAACAATGAGGAAGCCCAGTAGTTGCCCAGTAAAGGATTCCTTCTCATCCGTTCTAAGGAAATGGTTGCTACATGAAAGTAGGATATTAGGGTGCCCACAGAATACAGCCATAAAAGTAACACTGCTAAGTAAATAGTGCATCAAAATGTTTCTGTTGAGCTCTCAAATCCTTTAGTGAATGATAAAATGGTAGAAGCTGTGAAGTAATAGGAAAAGATGATCTAGACCTGAATGGAACAAAAAATACCTGCAAACATCAAAACAAACAAGAAATGACATGGAGTGTTTTCACTGACTTGTAGCTCCTGAATTCGGACATGCTCCTGGTGTCCAATAATGGCATTTTATGTCTTTGCAGTGAATGCCAGTAAGGAATTAATAGTGAAAATACGTGTTTTACAAATAAGACACTATGTCTCAGTATCTGCAGGGGGAAACATGTTTAGATCTTACTCTGCCTGTTGCTAAAAGTGATCTAATGTTGCAAGCAAAACAAGAAATGCCTCCAAAAATGTCTGTCTAGTGATGAGAAATGATTAATATAATACCTGCTGGAATAGCTTCACAAGCATCCCCAGGACAGCTGGATGGATTGTGTGCTATACTGAGACATAGCACTGTGCAAATAAAACAATGAAGAAATAAGGAAGTGGTACTGATGGAGATTATTTCTCCCCTTACTTGATCATAACAGTTTTATATCTGTGTAAAAATGAATTCCAGTTTATAATGTGGTCTCTGGGAGTTGTATTTATTCTGTTTATTGGTATCAGGAACTTATTACTTTGCATAAATTATTCATGTGAATTAGACATGCTTATGATACTCGCATTATTCGTGTTTGGAGGGATGGGTAGCAGGAAACCACTATTTCCAAGAGTGCTTGGCAACCATGGGACAATCCCAGTGTGAATGGTATCGTTCTGCACACCACAAAATACTCCTGACCACATAAACCACAAGGGTGTTGGGGCATCTCTACCAGGCTCAGTAGAGCACAGTGCAAAGCCTCCCTGCGCCAGCACTGATGGAGCTCCACAGGGCTTCATGGGCACAGAGCAAGGGCCCTTCAACATAGCAAAGGGTGACAGGGGATTAGCTATTCCTTAGCAAAGCACAAGTTTATCCCATAGCCTTTAAACGTGGAGGAGTCTGTGCAGATTTAGGTGAAGATTTAACATCTTGCTGTACCATCTGTTCTTCACCCATACTACCGGGGCTGGATGGCTATTGCTCTGTGATCAGCAGGAGATCAGAAAAGATCAGCATAATAGTCCCCTCTGGTTATGAATTTATAACAAGGAAGTCAACCATTTCATTTACTGGTCTCCACTGGCAAATGGCAGGCAGGAGGAGCCCTAATATGAATGAAAAACCACTGGGATTGTGTCTATAGCTGCTGTTTGAGCCATAGTTCACCCAACAGGGGCACATGTTGGGTTTTTGGCCTTGGCTATGGGGTCTTTTGCAAACCAATTAGCTTCTATTGCCCTCCTCAGCCAGTATATTTCTCTCCTAATGTGACTGAATTTTTATTAAAATACTATTCAAGTTTGGTTCTGACCTTGAGAGATGTTTTTGGCAGTGGTGCTGCTGTGATGGGTCCCCTGCAGCTGAACGGAGCGGTTCTGCCCTGCTGCTGCAGCATTCACCCTGGGTGCTTTTCCTTCCCAGTGCAGTTGTTTCTGCACAAGCCTTCCACCAAGTAGCTGCTCTGTCGTTGCCTTTTTGCAAGTGGTAATTCAAAAGACCTGGCTAGCATGCACTTCTTGGAACTGCTGAGGTGTTTCTGTGTCCATCTGAGCCATGTGTCTGTCCCATTGCAGATGCACCTTCATTAATCATGCCCCAGTGGTGATGCACTCAGCAAGCTGCAAAATGGTTTTGCTGCACAGCCTGTCTTCCTATCCCGTTCAGAGCAAAGCTAGAAATTCCTCTGGTACATCTTCCTTCAGCTGCTGGATGCATTTTATGTACAGCATCCAAATCTCACACCTGCACAGTGGTGTGATAAACACAACAGCCCTGTCCACCCTTGTTTGAGTGAAGAGGAAGGAGAGCTCACACTGAGGCTCTGATAGGTTTATTATAGGAAGAGAGTCGTTCTCTGTGAGCTCCGCAGGCACCAGATTGCAGCACCAGGGACTGGGTTTAAATTTTTAGCTGTCAAGTGGCTCAGTCTTCCTCCAGAAGCCTGGGAAGCAGCAGTAAACTGGCCAGATGCTCTGCGACTTGCTCTTCTCCATTGACAAGGGAAGAATCAAGTATACTGGCAAAAGCCACACTACACTGATGATGGAAAACATAGGGCAGTGGAGGAAAACATAGGGCAGCAGAGAGAAAAACTGCAGCAGAGAGAAAAACTCTGCAGCTTCTTTCTCAAAGTACACAGAAATTACTTAAAATCGTGGGATCACGGAATAATAGAATCACCAAATGGTTTCGGTTGAAAGGGACCTTAAAGCTCCTCCCGTTCCAGTCCCCTGCCATGTGCAGGGACACCTTCCACTAGACTGGTTTGCTCAAAGCCTTGATGAGGAAGCTGGTGAGGCAGCTACTTGCTTCCCCTGTCAGAGTAGTGCCACATGGCAAATCTTTGGCCATACCAGGTAAGAAACTACCACGCACGCTGCACAGCCCCAGCAGAGTGAGCTGCCCACCACCCTCTACTCTCAGCTGCTCTGGTGGGGTCTGATCTCTCTTCATCCCCAAACCACTCAACAGGAGCTGGAATGAGGTACAGTAGTCTTCAAAAAACTGGAGAAGTGGCAGGTCAGTTATCAAGGGCAAATACCATAAAGCAGGCTCAGGTGAACAATGCACATATTAACCCATGCAGGGACTTAAATCAAGGCCCAGACAGCACAGATCATACTTGTGATATGAGAAATGTTAAAGCCATAACCCCACAAATGACTTGGAGATCATCTGAGCTAACAACCTAATGGAAGCTCACTCTAAGATAAGGAAACTGGGATGGTGAACATGAGCCAAAAAATTCATAGGGAAATGCTAACTGGATAGAAAGAGGCAGTGTGATTTCTGCATACAGTATTAGGGAGAGCAAGATAAACTACTGGATCGATATCTGATACCCACATTGTTAATCTGGAAAAGGTAGACAAAGACTTGCAAGGATGAGTCAAGTTTTGGAAAACCTGCCTGAGTGTGACAAACAGAAAGGGCTCCGTCTTTCAGTTTATTAAATTGAGGTTTCTGAATAATAGTCACAGCATAAAAAACCACCCATGAGGTGCAGATCACTGATAGCAAAACAGTGTCTAATTTTGCAGATAAGGACGAATCAAGATCCAGTGGTAGGAAATTGCAGGCATGGAAGACTGCGTCTGCAGATGACGCACAGGCTGCAATCGATGATAATGTTGCTATTTAAGAAGTGCTGGACTTTTTGCTAGAACCAGTCAAAAATTAGACACACTGAAGCTGTGCACTGTGGGGACCAGGTTGGAAGGGCTGGATCTTGCACAGAAATTCAGTGCCTTGCAGCTGCACAAAGTCCAAAGCAGGAGATTTTATAGGCAGCAGCCTGAGAGGGCATTTTAGGACTGAAATTTAGGATGTGTACTCCTCTGTCAGAGACAGAGGCACGTCTAACACCCATGTTTTCTTGGGTGTTGCCTTGGTGAACCCTAATCCTTCAGTTTGCTCAAAGGAGGAGGATATGCTAAGCTGTAAATTCACATTTCAGGCAGAAATAACAAGGTCAAGCAGCTCTGTGGCCTGCATGGGTCTACTTCTTTTACTCCGAGTCCCAAATATTCCATGTTCACTGGGTGCAGCCTGCTGCCTCTGCATCATTGCACAAGCCATGACAAATCAGTTTCTGATCCTAGACAGAAAAGCCAAGGGCAAAAGAAAAGCCAAGATTGCTGGTGTCAGTCCTGCCCTTCCAAGAGGTAACTTGCTTCCATAGATTGTCCCTTTCCATAGAGAAGGAAATGCACCAAAGACTGCAAAGGACATAGTGGAAACCACGATGGAAATCAACCCAGCAAAGACCAGTGAACAGGAAAACACACTTCCCATCAACCCTGCCGCACATCTACATCCCTGATCATCACTTTGCAAGTGATGGGTGGCTTGAACAGACACAGCGCATCATCTATGCTGTCTGCAATTATGAATCCCCCCACATGAAGGAGGGTTGTAAGATCTGACAGAAAGAAGAAGTGAACCTGCAGCTAACAGCCTTGTAAAGCTTTTCTCCCTTTCTACCCTGAACTTGCAGTGTGTTTGCTTCCTGTGTTCTGAATTTCTCTGATTTAGGTGAACTCGCTTACTAAAAGAAATGGCAGCAACAAAAGCAAAGCTGTGCTCCAGTGCACGCAATAAAACAAATCATGAGGGCGTCTCTAAGAAACTGCAAATATTCAATCAGCAGCAGCTTTGGGCCAGAATCAGTCACATTGGATCACAGCTGTACTAAGTCTAATTGGGACCAGCCCTTAATAGAGGTGCTGGGCTCTCACTCATTTCAGGCCTCCTCTGAGGATTACACTCACTTTCCTGGAAGCATCAATGATGGCTGTGCCGTGGGTTTGCTTCAGTAATCTCGGCACCAAAGCACACTTTTCCATGAAGGTCCAAGCCACGTGCTCTGAATCCCAGCCCATCCCATCCTCAGCGTTCCAGGGAAAGGGGCTCAAGAAATAATTAACTTCACCACTTCCTGTAAAGCCACTTGTTTTTCTGGGCCCTGGAAGGCAATCACTGCCAACATTGCATGTGTGATAGTGATGGCTCAGATCTTTCACCTCCTTCTGCTGCTTCTGCAGATGGAGGACAAGGCTGCCTTGTCTGATTGTCACACAGAGATATGCAAGTAATTGTTTTCCTGATCTGGCCAGTGATCCAGAAAAAAATAATTGAGGTTGACTGAAACCCACAACTTTACAGAGCTTTTTTTAAAGTAAAACAGTTCCTGTTGGGTTAAAATGCCCAATGAAATACCTCCTCTCACAGGAAGGGAAGTGTTTTATCTTAGGGGAGTTGTTCTTAATCTGGTTTACAGGAGGGGGGAGTTTTATTCCATAGATGCTCACCTGGCTTACGTTGGAGCTGGGGTGGGAACCCAGCACTCCTGTGACTCAAAAGCAAACTATAGGCTGGAAGGACACAACCTAGACTGGGCTATGGGACAAGGACAGGACCTTATCCTCCTGAACTCATCCAAAATGCTGAGCCATGAATCAGGTGAGGCAGAATGCTCCCTCCTGGTGTACAGGCATGTGTCAGTGATTGGGAGCCTGTCAGGATTCATCTGCTTGAACATTGATGCAGACTGAGATGTCTCCATCTGAGTAATCATCTAGAGTCCCGTTATGGTCAGCAGTGGGAAATCTTCTCTGTCAGAAAGCCATCAGTCTTGCTATCAGGGAGATATCTGAGTGGGCAAAAGCAGTGACTCATGCTTAAAGCTGTGTTTCACTCTAGCTTGGCTGCATGCGCCTAAACTGTATAAAACTGAGGCTTTATGCCCAGAAGCCCTCATTTGTCCGGACAATTGGGAGCATGAATAAGGGTCCTCTGCTCCTGGGAAAGGGAAATACTTGTTTTAGCCTTTTTCCACAATAAACTCCTCTTGTGTCCAGTCAGAATCTCCCCAGGAGTGACTTGTGCCCATCACCCCTCATCTTTTCCATGTGACTCCTTTTAAAAAGGGGTGTCCATTTGCCTTCTCCCATGGGTTACACACTGATTGTAGTGGTCTCCATCACTGTATAGCACACAGCACAGTGCTTCCACATACTTTTAGCTCACAGTGTGTCCATCACTTTCCATGTCCTTCAGCACTAAAAGTATTTGCCTTTATTCTTCCATACCTCTGATTTCTCCTGTTTTCCACTTGGACTTCTCTTCACGCCATGAATCTTAAAAGAAGGGCTTCAAGGACTTCCCAGTGGAGTGCTGGATCATCACAACCGTCCCAATCACATGGAGATGGTGAGTGTATTTGGGGAGGGAGTATAGCAACGTGAGCATGACGCGAGCACTAAGCTGCTGGGAACTTGGTGAGGTACAATCGACACGTGGGAGCACATGAGGAAATATTAAACGTGACATTTTTCCAGGGTGGCAAAGGCTTTTAACGGGGCTAAGCAGCTGAGTGTATGGAGAATGCCCCTACACGTGTCCTTGAGTTGCCAGCAATGACTACCGCAGATTTCATCCCAAAAGCACTTCTTCCTTGAAAGGAAGAAAGGAAAAGAAGACATTCTGACTGGTTTCTTAGTAAATACTTACTAAACCAGATTCTAGCAACAGAAGTTAAAAGATCCCTCAAATTAGGATGCAAATCCAAAAGACAGAAGATAAAAAGGAGCAGTTCTGGTGAAAACTTCACCTCTGCTTATGTAAAGACCCAGATTTTTTCATGGGATCCAATTTAATTCCAAGCTAAAGCAAAACTGAACCTGAAATTTTTGGAAAACCAGAAATTCAAAGAACAATTTTGGGGGGAAAAGTGAAGATTTGTTTGTCAGATCACAAACATTTCAATTTAAAATAGGAAATACCTATTTTGTTTTTCCAATTCATCTTAAACTCTAAAAAGCAACAGGATTGGAAACCAAAGAATGTGATATTGCCCAAGCGTCCTTAATAAATGCCAAGCTACAAAACAAGTATGGATTTGCAAACCATTTTTATTGTTAACACATTTGCATTTTTACTGACTAAAAGGATTTCTACTAAATTTCAACCAATTCCTTCTCTAATATTCTGCCTTCTTAACGCAATCATTTAATACTGATTTAAAGGCTGTGAAATGAAGGATGAAGAGCTGATATTTCTCTGTAACCTTTTGATTTTCTATATTCCAGCTCCGGTCCGTTTGATCCGTAACACCCAGATTGTGGCGGCAGAAGGGATTTTTTACATTTATTTTCATAATTTAATGTTTGTTTTAGAAAGAGGAGGGGAGGGAAAGCTGCCAGAGCTCCAGCCTGCCGCAATCTTGAATCTTAACCACGACTGGGGGAGGAAAAGAAGCTTTGGCATCTTTGCTGCAGTGCTAATTTGCATCGAGGAGGATCTTTACCCTTCGCAGCTAAAAAAGATGAAGTGCTAACTTCCAAAGTGACATTTTGGAATTCGTGTGGAGGTTCTCACGCTGCTAGGGCTGCGTTTAATGCTCTGTTTCTTTTATTAAGCCCGGGATGTCAATTTTGTCCAGAGTAAATGTTGGGGTGGGGGAGGGGTGCTGGTGGTGTGTAACTCAGGAAGAAAAGCTTATCCCCACAATTAAATTGAAGTGGTAGCAAAAAATCTGGCTTTGGAAACCCGGGGGGTGGAAGACACTGACACATTCCTCAGCACCGCTCTGCAAAGATCCCCTCGTTCTCCACCAAAGGGCCCTTCTCACCCTTCTGGAACATAATCAAGAGAGACAAAAAGATTCATTTACCCACAGGGTGTCAAATGCTCTCAGGTCTGCAGCTGAGGCTCAGCTCCTCAGCGTTAGGACATTTTGCTTCAGTTCTATTACAGGGCACCTGTTACCTGTGTGGAGAGATAAAGCTGCTTTTGGCCAAAGCATCGTTCAGTTCAGAGTGAACGCTGCAAAGCATGTCAAAGAACAAAACAGATGTCCTTGTTTTGCAGCTCTGCCTCAAAAAGGGTTAGATACAGCTTTTATGGCCAGACCTTCAGACTGCAGTTTCCATCCTGGTACATGTGTATCATCCTGATGCTGGGTTTGCGCATGGTGCTGCCTTCATGCCACACAGACTTCTGCAAGCTCCTAACTTTGCTGATCAAGCACATCCAGAAGGGTGTGTGTGTGTTGGAGCATATGTGCATGTGTGTGATTGCAAGGTGGGGAGATTCTCCCCTTGTCTACCTCTGCTACTGTCACCCACTCCCCCCAGCAGTCTCCTTGGAAATGGAGCAGGCTGAAGGCTCAGGACAGTGTCTTTAATAATCCAGGTGTTTTCTTTCTATTTACAATTCAGTAAGCATCCCTCTTCATTAAACATTAATGAGAAGCCTGAGTAATGGCTATCCATGTGATGCCAGTATGGGGCGGCCCTTGCAGCTCCCTGCTCATGCCAATCCAAACCCTTTATTCGAGGCATTTGCATAGTGTGCTCAGCACCCAGGTCCAGAGGGGCTCACATGGAATACAGCATGAAATCACTGTCATGCAAGCAGTGAGCAGTGGACATTCCTCCTCAATGCTCATAAAATGGCGCAGAGAGCTCCTCTAACAATATTTATTGTGTGTTACAGACTTCCGTGCACCAGAAAGGCATGGTCCTGGGTAGAAAAGGAATTGTGTGTTAAATGCAGTCTGGTGGAGAGGAGAGATTCTCCCAGTCTTTGAGGGATTTTGACCATTTCTAGAGATGCCATGTGGGAGAGGAGGGCCAAGCATGCTGTGGCATCACGGAGATTGGGTTGCATACATAGTGCTTAAAAGCTGTACTCGCGCTGCACTCCCCTATTCAGTGTCCCTCAGCCAAGCTGCACTTGAATTAGTTACACACACTGCTTTGAGGCTGGGAAAATGTCTATTTTGGGTTCGTAGGTAACTCCACGCTCTGCTGTAAGAGACTGGTCACAGGATGGACGCCAAGGGGGACAGGCAACATTAGGGGAAGAATTACATTTTACCTCCAAAGCTTATTTGAATTTATGGGGAAAAAGTTTCAAGACTAATAGACAACTGCATAGGACTTCTTAAACTCTTTAAAAAGCTGCTGTCTTCTGTCTGCTTCATTTCCAAGCCTGGTCACCAGGGACTGGTAGGAAATATAAGCAGATGATATAGCCTGCTTCGTTCATGCATGGCTGATTGAGGATGCCCCAGCTGGCTGCAAAGGCCAGATTGAAGGAACTATTTTCATGCAGCTCCTCAGTGGGTCATCATATTACTTGGGCTGAGCTGGAAAAATAAAGGCAGAAAAAGACAAAGCTTTCTCTAATCCTCAGTTCTGTTCAGTCCGGTAGCTAAGAGTCCTGAGAAGAAGTCCTTTCATCAGGAAACCTGCTGAAGACGTGGAGGAAGCAAGAGGTGACCAAAGTCTGGAGAAGTGTTCATTAAGGTAAATGGATAGCAGAAAATCCCTCTTAGATCCTTGCACTGAAATATGGAAACAGTCCTTTACTGGGCCTTTTGGGTGGTGGGAGGGACAAGTCAGAGGAAGAACCCTTGACTGAAGCGTCAGTGAGGAGGATTTTAGATTTTAGAGTTGATAAAGTGAATAATGACAGTCAGTACCAGCTGCTAGTAACCCATTGCTTAAATCGCCCCCAGTGCCAAAGGAATAGGAGGTGGCAAATGAGATGCCAGATTTTCAAGTGAACTCCTGGGGAAGCTGAGGTACCACAGACCAATGAGTCTGGCTTTTGCACTGGGACAATTGGAAAAAGCTGGAGTGCAGAATAAATTAATAGTTATGGATGTGCAGTGGAAAGAAATGCTTCAGACATTCATCTGAGCTTTTAGAAGGAATGGACAAGCATGTAGAGAAGGGTGAACCAGCTTGATATACGGCACGTAGGTTTCCCAAATGCCTCCTGTATGCTCTTTCATTAGGAGCTCCTCAAGAACTCACTGCCTTGGCATAAGTGGAAACATATCATATGTTAAAGGAGAGGAATAAAGAGCAGAAATAAATGAAATCAGTTGCTGGCAGTGTTCCCCAAAGGTCTGTGCTGAGGTTCAGGTGCATAATGTTCCTAAACTACCTGAAAAGCGAACAAACCAAAAGGAGACAGCATTTGCATATGATGCGCTGTTACTGAGAACAGCCAAATATGAAACTGGCTGTGAGGAAACGAGCAGTATTCAACAAAATAGAAGTCAGGAAGTTACAATGCACATACTAGTGTTGATAAAGACAAAAGAAAGCATATGGGGAAATGAACCCTTTCCATATTAGTGCAATGGCAAGCTCTAAACTAGCTCATGCTGGTCAAGAAGAGCTGGACATAGCTATGGAGGTATTAGTGCACTCTGGTCACCAGGAAGCAAAGGGCAGTTGGTGAGTGTAAGGAGCTGTGAGAAACTGAACCAAAATCAGACTCCACCAATCCATTGTCTCAGAGATGGGTGGCGGGAGCTGAGCTAAGACTCTTCCCTCCATTATCTCAAGGATTGGTGTGAGGAACTGCTGCTCATTATCCCAAGAATTGCTGCAGACATGCAGTTGAAGAGCTGGCTGCAAGGCCAGGCACGTATAGCATGTGACATTAAGAACAGAGGTACTGCCCCCAACTCCCTATAAAAGGGGGAAAAGGCATCACCAAAAACACACCTTCAAGGGAGACAGCTCCAGGAGGACACCTCCATGCAGACAGCCACCCACCTCCGATGACTACTACGGACTCCTGGGGCACTGCTCTGATACCAACTACGGACTCTGGAGGACTTCCACCAGCTCTGACAAGGATGACCGACCCGGAGGACATCGCTGGATCCATGGTGGTAACCCTCTCTTTCTCTCTGCACCCCTACTTCTTGCTTCATTTCCCCCTTTTTTCCGGTCTGTCCCATCGCTATCCCCTTTTTCACATCATTTCCCTTTCTGTAAGAA
>WYDI02029375.1:0-21637 GCA_009867235.2 Psittacus erithacus | reverse complement strand
GAGCGTGAGGCTGTTCCTATCTGTCTATAGAGTGCTTCATCCACAGAGTCCTCTTGATCAGGTGGTCTGTAGCAGATTCCCACAGTGATGTCTCCCATCGCTGTTCTTCCTTTAACCCTGACCCACAAACTCTGTTGTCTGCTCACCTGTCTCCAGACAGAGTTCCATACTTTCCAGCCTGTCCCTGACATAAATAGCAACTCCCCCTCCCCGTCTGCCAGACCTGTCTTTTCTAAAAAGCCTGTAACCTTCCATTCCAACACTCCAGTCATAGGAGCCATCCCACTATGTTTCTGTGATGCCCATTATATTATACCCCCAAAGACTTGCACACATCTCTGATTCCTCTTGTTTGTTCCCCATGCTATGGGCATTTATATAGAGGCATCTGAGCTGAGCTCCAAGTGAAGCTGGCTCATTGGCTAGAGTGGCTGGAATATCTCTACATTGCTCCAAGCATTTATTATAGGTGCTGGCAACTGACTGGATGTGTTGGGGCAGAATGATGCCCCCCCTCCCCTAACACATCTAGTTTAAAGCATCCTTGACCAGCCTGGCAAACCTCCTACCAAAACCACTCTTCCCCTTCTTTGTCAGACCAGCTCCACCAACCCCCAGTAAGCATGGCCTGCTAAATTGTGTCCCGCATTCAAGATACCCATACCCTGGCTATGGCACCACCCTTCTAACCATTTATTAACCTCGCCAATCCTCCTGGCCTTTTTAAGGTCCTCCCCTGTGTCCTGGAGAAAAGATGTGTCTTCAGGAACTTAATTAAATATTAGATAATAGACTATATGTAAATAGTTGTTAAATAGTAAATCAACATATTCTTGCATGTTTATAACCTACATGCTTCTTGTGTCAACCGACTTTGTATCAGTTGTGAATTCAGAGATCTGTTGTTAAGTAGTTAGTCAAGAAGGAAAATGTACAAGTAGCTGGTTGGGAGTAGTAACTGAGTATTCTCTTTGCTTATAGCCACCCTTGCTTGTGATATTTTGCAAGTTTAATTTATCTGGCCAGGAAGGATGCAGGTCAAAATAGGAAATAACATAACATATTTGTGTCTGTCATAACCTTCAGTATCCATAGTTTTTTATTTCTAGTTTTGCTGGGGTACTGCAGTTTTCTTAGGCTTTCCCGTGGTTGCCTTTTCACATCCAAGAGAACAGCAAGTTCTTCCTTTGCTCAGAAAGACTGGAGTGGTTCAGCTAATGGTGGCATGAGAAAAGATGGGATGTGCAGCACAAAAGTGAATGGGGCAGCTCTTAACATCTTGCAGTCTAGTTGCTCTCTGCAGTATATTCATTGTAATTGAACTTGAGTAATTACTCAGGTGTTTGTTTTCCTTCCTTTATCACCTTAAATGGCTTGATGAACTGAACTTATTTCATTGCTTTATGTCTTTTAACGACACTCTAGAATATCCTGGTCTTTTTTGATGATGCCCTCTACTTTTTAAACTCAAATGCAGTCTCCCCTTCTTAGAATGATATTTTGTTAAGGATTTTTAAACAATTGAAGCTAACTGAAGTGCTTATTCTGCCTACTCTGGAAAAAATAGAAGATTTGCTTAGGCCTCTGACTTCTGCAAAGCACTCAAGCATATGTATTAGTGCTCTGCAGAATGGAAGCCATAATGGACCTGCAAGTTGACTTGGGTAAGTGCCACAGTTACATAGCATTGCTGAGAAGATAGTGGTTGCATTTATAGGGTATTTGTACTTGATGGAGGAAAATCTTGGATTTTAGTATGTCAGATACTCAGTGTCATCTTATTAATAGTCTGTGAGATACTCACCATTTGTTACTGGGTGCTTAATCATTTGCAGTTTAAAGATATATCTAAGCGTCAACATTCTTGGACCAACCAGGACACTAACTCAGCAAGGTTTGTTCACAGAACAGCTTAAGGCTGAAAATTGTGGGTGGTTTGAGAGTTTTGGAATAACCTGTATGAGTTACAATGCCATTTTTGATTCACGTATCTGTGTTTTGAATTGTGGGGACAGGGCGAGGAGGAGGGAGGGGAGTGTGGAAAAGGGGCAATAAAATGAAAACAGCCTTTGTTATTCTACCTGGGGCAATTTGTTTTAGTAGTCACAGATGACAAATTTTGGGTTTTTTTTCATTCTAGGTTCAAAGGATCTTGTGGTAAAAGCACAGGTTTTAGCTGGTGGTAGAGGAAAAGGAACATTTGAAGGTGGCCTCAAAGGAGGAGTCAAAATAGTGTTTTCGTAAGTTGTTTCTAAATTATCCAGCCAAGTAGGAAAACTTGAAAGTTTCATATTATGAATTGAACCTGTTGCTTAGTTTAAAATCAGTGTTTTAATTATTAACCTCAAAATAACAATAATTAGGTAAGACTTTTTTTTTTTAAATGCTACTTCTGTTTTTTTTTCCCAGCAGTTTGTCACATTCTGAGCTTCTTTTATTCTAGTCCAGAAGAAGCAAAAGACATCTCCTCCAAAATGATTGGAAAGAAGTTGTTTACCAAGCAGACAGGAGAAAAGGGCAGGATATGCAATCAAGTATTTATCTGTGAGCGCAGATATCCCAGGAGAGAATACTATTTTGCAATAACAATGGAAAGGTCTTTTCAAGTGAGTAATATTAGAAATTGAAGTAAATTAACTTGTTATAGCTGAAATAAAAAACACTAGTATCAAAACAGTTTACTATACTGGTCACTTGCTTTTGAAAATCAGAAGTATGCATAAGCTAAATTTTGTTTCTCTAACAACATGATAACCTTAGTGTTTAAATTCTTTAAAGATGTAATGCTACAATTTAAAGTTAAGGAATAATAAATGAATATAAGTAGCCCCAGCTGAAGTTCAGAGTCATATAGCTGAAGGGGAGATGGGTGGAATTGAGGGGGTTATTTTCATTTTGGTTTGAGTTTGCACTCATCTATCAGATGCTCATACTAGAATTTAGTTTAAAAAGACAGCTGTGTGAGTGCATGTGCATGTACACACTATTTAAGAGTGCCAGGAGCATGATAAGTAAAAGCCTTTTGGAAGAGGCAATGGTCCTGGATAAATTGGACATTCTTTTTCTCCAGTGTATGGAGGTTCCCAGATGTGCACAAATGCGTCCCTCAATTTTGAGGGCACTGGTAGCTTTCTTATGCCAGTACTCTTCAGGAACTGGTAAGAAGATTTGGGCCTAGAGATCTGTTTTCAGAACTCTCAGGAAGACAAAAGCCATAGTTTACTCCATCTGTATGTTCTGTATCTGTGGGTATATAGTTTTTTAGGCTCCAATTCAAACCCAGTTACTGAAAGTGAGTGTATTTTCTGACAGACTAGTGTTCTGTTGTCGAGCACAAGGAACAAATTGATAACTTCAGTAAAGCCAGAATAAAGCAGATCTTGGGACTTTATTTTCTGAGGCTTTGCAGAAACTGAGTTTGGTCTTTCCAATGCTTAAGAGTTTGCACAGATGCTATTCTTGGTGATTAGAGGAGTATCGCCAGCATCAGTATGAAATAATTTTCTGTGGAGGAATGAGGAAACTAGTTCTATATTTTTATTTTTTTGATGCAAAATTAAGAAATAAATTTTGTATTTGTTCCTCTTTCTTTCTCTGTAGTGTACTTTGTGACAACAAAATACCAGTTGTGTTGAGTTTTAGTACAGTTATGTGACTTCAGCACTTACATTCTGTTGTACTCTGTAATAGAGCACAGAAGATCCAAATGTTACAGTATACACCCCGGACTTACCACAAGGTGGCATTAAAATACTGTAAATGGCTGGATTTTATGTTCTTAAAATTGTGTCAGCAATAAGCAAGCATCCTTAATGGAAACAGAATTTACTGTAACTGATTTAAGAAAATCAGGTAAAGAAGGGAAACATACTTTCCTGACTTGTTCTTGATCTCGTATAAAAAAAATCGATCTTATTAGTGTATATTGAGCATAACCGTGTGGGTTATTGTCTTTTGATAGGGATGTGCTTTGGTTTTACTGCTGCCTTTTGAAGTCATGTTTTCAGATGTGCCTGTAATTACTGTATCTTGTCTAGAATGCTTATGATGAGGAAATGCCTTTCAAAAGAAGGAAGTGTGAAGGTTGAATAACACTGTTTTCCCCTTCCTTTAAGGGGAAAACAGTTTGTAAAATAGCCTGTTGAAAGTGGAATGATTTCTTGGGTGTTATTTGCCAGTAGGGGCAAGATTTCTTATGGAAAATTATTCACTTTGGTCAATTCTGTGGAACGATATGTTATTTTTATAATGTTTTGTAGCTTCCTGATGGTTCAGGATATGAATATCCAGAAATGTTCATTGTGTTGAACCTTGCTTTTAGATGTAGAATAATTTGCCATCTATATGTTTCCATTTGGAAGAATGGTGATAAGAGTGGTGTGGTTACTGAGCATGTTCTCTGAACCAATGTCATGCTTTCTGTAATTAATTGTTAACAGTTATAAGGCTTTTTAATGTTAAAGACCTGTGCTGATAGGAAATGCTGCCTTAGTACACCATCTGTCATAATCCATGCATGGGTGGCGATAAGGGACAGCAGGTTGAGATGATATAAGTATGTCTTTACTGTAAACTGGAGGGCTGTTCCCATGGGGAGAGATTTTTAGGTGTCAGTAGTGAGTCTTTGAGGTTTTTATGAAGACTTAAATAGGTGGGGTTTTTTTGTTTGGTTAAAAAACAAACCAACCAAAACCTGCTGCAATGGTTCTTAATTTCTTTTAGTATTGAATAATTGAGTTCTGTTTTGTCGTAACTCCATGACTTACTTTCAGTGTTGTTCTATTGAACAGAAGTAGTGTGCAGTAACTTGTCACTAGGTCTGCAGACCTAGATTTGTCCTTGAAATGGCAGAATAAATACATGAGTGCCTAACATTTGATGTGTGTTTGTGTAGGGGTGAGTGGAGAAAGGGGAGATGTTTTTTTCTGGTGACAACCTGGAAGATGTAATGCATATGATTGCTAAGTTGAATTGTCTATCAAAATTTAAAACTAGTATGTCTGTGTTAATTGCTCTGTTACTACAGTGTATACAAAGGAAAGTTTTCCCTGTTAAAAGAAATTGGACCAAACATACACCTTAAAATTTGGAAAGTGTTATTAAAATGTTATTACACAGTTATTAAAATTATTTTATTACATAGATGTATTGAATAGATGGTAACATTCTCAGAGAAGTAAATACCCACATTTTCCAACTAACAAGAAGATTTTGCTGCTGTAAGGCATCTTATGGGAAGAATAAATTCCAATTGTGTAATAGAATTACTTATGCTTTTTTTTTCTTCCCTTTTTTTTCCAGGGTCCTGTGCTGATAGGCAGTTCTCAGGGTGGTGTTAATATTGAAGATGTTGCTGCAGAGAATCCTGACGCAATAATTAAAGAGCCCATTGATATAGTGGAAGGCATAAAAAAGGAGCAAACTGTTAGGGTAATTGTTATGTGGACAAGTACACATTAAGGGGAGGATGGTGGGGGGGTTGCTTTTACATTTTGTAAAGTGTGCATGCATTCAACCTGCTGAGTTGTCTTAAACCCTTTTGACATTTTGAAATGGATTTGAACTAGATATTTAAGTATTTTCAGGTGATAGACAATGAAAACTGAACTCTGCATGGCAGTGCTTTATCTAGCATTTATATAGCTTGTAAACATGTATGATAATGACTTTTTGTTAGCTCCTTTTTAGGGTAAGTGCAGTGTTTTGTATCGAAAACTATCTTTTAAAACCCAAGAGTTACTTTGTTTCCAGGAAGACAGGAGAGGTTCTGCATTTACAAATTCATTTGACACTGTAATAATAGCTAAACTGGAACATTCTTAATTCGTAACTAAATCAAATCCGGAGTATCAGTTAACTGATAACGGACCTTTTACTTTCAGCTTGCTCAAAAAATGGGATTTCCTTCTAATCTGGTGGATGAAGCAGCTGAAAATATGGTCAAACTATATAATCTCTTCCTGAAATACGATGCTACCATGATAGAAATAAATCCTATGGTGGAAGATTCATCAGGAGTTGGTAATATTTCTTCTTTATGTTATGCATGTACCAGCTTGACATTTTTATAAATCTTAGTTGCTTTGCACTGCTAAAACTTTTGCTGTATACAGCAAGAGGACTTAGCATTAACATGGTATGGTCAAAACCAGATTTAATAAAGCATATAAATTTGAAAATCTAAGCATAGTAGGTATCTGCCCTGAATTGCTAAGTAGGATCCTAAGTTTAAATAACTTCCTTTTAAGTTTTCTTTATTTATTTAAAAATAACACATCTTCTGCTTTTGAGTGTTTGGTTACCCAGAACAGAGCATTTCTGGAAGCTGGATCTTTTCAAAAGTCTTGAAGTGAAGCTTGAGCTGTATCGTGTGTTCAAAGTTGGTACTGAAAAAGTGACCAGAATAGTAGCGCCTTCTAGAAATCTCCTGCCTTTACTACTCAGGCATCAGAATGACTGATAGAGTTTGATATTTGAGGTATTGAAAGACTATAGGTGTTTAAGTGATGATGTTTTATAAGGTTTTTAGCACATCCAGTTGCAGAATAGTTAATATTCAATTAGAACCAATTCCCCCTCTCACCAAAAAACAAATCTGTGGAGAATATTTATACTTGAACTCAGGTACAACAGTTTTAAATTTAAACATGAATATGAAAATACCTCCTTCATCAAAGGTTACAATTACTCTACTGCTATGCTGTTATTACTCTCCTGTTATTGTGTTAGGCTGTTTTTTAAATAATGCTGCTTAAATGAACAGTATGGAGCAGTCTCTCCCATCTGTTTCTCATGCCTTGTCATTTTTATATCATTTGTAGTGAGGGATAGAGATGAAGTCTTACGTTTGTACAGGCAGAAACAGTTCTCATGTAAAGAATACTCTAGGTTTTCCACAACACCTGCTATATCTAAGTGAAATTTACTTTTGTGTGTATTCTTCTGACAACTTTTCTTCAAACTTGGATCTTTTTTTAATTGTGTTTCTGTCTGCTTACAGGTGCACACACATTTAAGCTAAAAGCAGAAAATTAAGAGGGATTAGAAAAACCCTAACCAGAGATCTTCTGTAGGGATTAATTTTATGCTAATTATTGAAACATAAATTACCCAGATTTATCAAACTGCTTATTGTAATCTTCTTTGCTTTTAAACTGTCTCAAGAACTTAATTTATCTTCCCTGCAGTTAAAGGGCTTAACTGTTTCTGTGGGTAAACTTGAGAGAACCTTGTATTTACATGCAGTGCTAAGTCTGTCTTTCCAGCAAAAGTGTAAATTTGGACTTCCTGAGCCAGCTGTTAAGTTTGACTTGACATACTTTAGCATATTTATGTAGAAGTTCACCTATTATTTTAATATTAATTGATGGTTTGGTTTTTTTTCCTTTCAGTGATGTGTATGGATGCAAAGATAAACTTTGACAGTAATTCAGCCTATCGTCAGAAGAAGATCTTTGATATGCAGGACTGGACACAGGAAGATCAAAGAGACAGGGATGCTGCAAAAGCAGATCTCAACTATATAGGATTGGATGGAAACATAGGCTGCTTAGGTATGTTCTAGTTAATGAAATTGAAATGACCTAATGGATTTGTAAACTGAATTCCTAAATGTTATCTTTATTCTCATATAGTCAATGGTGCTGGTTTAGCTATGGCCACAATGGATATAATTAAACTTCACGGCGGAACTCCAGCAAACTTCCTTGATGTTGGTGGTGGTGCTACAGTGCAGCAAGTGACAGAAGCCTTTAAGCTTATTACCTCTGATAAAAAGGTGAGGGAAGAGTTGGCATATCAAGGTCCAGGCTGTGATTTGAAAGACAATGCTTAGTGCATGTTCTCCAGAGCACGTTTTTATGAGTATAAAACTAAAAAAGGAAAGAAAAGTGAGATGTTAGCTGAATTTTGATGCAAAGGGAAAAAGGCCTGAAAATATTTTTGAATTTTTTGCCTTTTTTTAAAAACAGATTCTTTGGCTGTGTACTGAGTAAGCAGTTTTGTATCCTCTGGTTGAAGTTACAGCTATATTTGGATCTTTCTAGAAATCTTTGAGTCAGAAATTCTTCCTGCCTGCTGTTTAAACCAAAAGCAGTATTCACTTGGGTTTCTCTTTTTTGTCTTTTGGGCCTGTTTTGCAGCTGGTTCTGGTTTGTGCATAGAGTTGTAGAGATGAATATTCATTGTGCTGTGCATAAACAATATCTAAGGTACTAATTATATGTAATGTAAAATAAAATAATTTTGTAATGACCTTGGAAGGGCATTAATGTTTTATCCTATCGAAAGTTTATCACAAGTGTTTGAATATTATTGAAATAATGAAGTAGTTGAAACTACAGGAAGAGCTTTACCTTCCCAGAAAGACAATTCAAGGACTGGGTTGCTGGCCTGCGTAGAAATGCTTATCCCAGTGGGAACTCAATGGTAGTTTGAGACTTTTCAAAAAGAGAGAAAAATATGAAAAAAAAGGTAACTGAAAAAGGCAGGAGTGACTTGCAGGATCTGATAACGGTATGCTACTTTTGTACCAGAATTTCATCCCCCACTTGTTCATCTTTGGAAAGGGCCAGAAACAAATGATGAGTGATGTTACAGAGAAGCTTAGGCTCTTCCCCATTGGAAAGATTTTTGTTACCAAATGCAGGGTCTGACACACTCTCCATGGATGTTATAGAATTATTTAGGTTGGAAAAGACCTTTAAGATGATTGAGTTCGACCATGAATCCAGCACTGCCAAGTCTACCACTAAACCATGTGCCTAGGCACCACATCTGTCTTTTTAAATACCCCCAAGGGTGGCTACCCCACCACTTTCCTGGGCAGCCTGTTCCAATGCTTGACAACCCTTTTGGTGAAGAAATCTTTTCGAATATCTAGTCTAAACCTTCCCTGGTACAACTTGAGGCACCTTCCTTTTGTTCTGTCACTTGTTACTTGGGAGAAAAGACCTACACGCACCTTGATACAACCTCCTTTCAGATAGTTGTAGAGAGCTATAAGGTATCCCCTCAGCCTCCTTTTTTGAGGCTAAACAACCCCAGTTTCCTCAGCTGCTCCTCATAAGGCTTGTTCTTTCTTCACCTTATTTCAGCAAACCAATGGGAAACTGAGGGACATAGGCACAGAGCACCTGAATTACAGAGAGAAGAGAAGAAACAAGGAAGAATCTGGGAGTTGTTGATCTGGGACAGGTTCTTACAATGCCAGTTCTCTGCTAATGCAAGAACAGAGGGTGTCCAGACAGACTTGTTAATATATCTTTCCCTTTCTGCCTTCCTTCCAGTGCTCACTGTTTATCAAAACCTGATGACTGTAGCTGGGATTCCTGCTGCTAAAAGTCAGTGCAGTGCAGACCACTCGTGTCATGGACTGCACTCTGGCTACCACTCTGGTTCAGTTCAGGGATTGTTTGGAACAGCTTTCTGTGGTGCCAGTCTTAAGTTGCTTCTACCCATTAGTAGCAGGAGCAAGAACTGTCTCGCATAGATGAGCTAGTCTAATTGCAGGATAATAAGAACCAAGATACTGTTTCTTAAGCCATTGCACATGAATATTTTGTCTTAAGTTTATTCTGTCATTCAGTGTTATCTGTGCTTTTTTGCCCCTCCTTTATTCAGTCTCTCACCATTGACCATGATCTTTTTGCTACTCCTTTCCACCTCTTCATTAGGATGATACTTTCTCTTAGCCTCAGGCTCCGTCCTCCTGAATGAAACATATTTCAGAGAACTTACCTCTAAGCATGCTAGCTTTTAAATAAACTGTATAAACAATGTCTTATGCATGAGTTTTATAAGTTTTCTGTGTTCTTTAGCCTGGCTTCTTCAGTATGGGGAGGTACTAGTGTGGAAAGAACCTCTGCTGGAGTAATGTTAGGAATGGAAAGATAAACAGTCGACAGACTAAGTTGTTAAATAACTTTGCTGGAGTTTCATCTGTTTGATTTGCTTGAAGAAAATCAAACAGCTGTCTTCAGAATATTCTAAACATGATTAATAATGTACAGTGTTGGTTTTATACAGAAAATGAGTGTGTGTCTTTTCAAGCACAAAGAAAGAATAAACACTATTAAGAGAAATGGTGATTGCCTGCAACGCATGCTGGATTGAAGGACAATGTTGAAGTTTCCTGGGACGGGCATTTTCCTAGAAGTAACAGTTCTGCTGTATGTGACTTGACAGAGCTGCACTTCTGTTGCTGATGTTCTCTAGAATAGAAACGTTCCCTGTCTTGCAGAGTCCCTTGCTACACTTAAGAAGTTTGAATTTTCCTTACATTGAAAGGCTGAGTGGTACTTTTATCTGATGTGCCTGTGGCCATTTTTAATATGAATATTGTCATTGGTTCTGTAGGTACTGGCCATACTGGTGAATATTTTTGGTGGCATTATGCGATGTGATGTTATCGCACAAGGCATCGTTATGGCAGTAAAGGATTTGGACCTAAAAATACCTATTGTGGTACGGTTGCAAGGTGAGTGTGCTTCAATACATGTTAAATATATTCTGTACATATTGACAAATGTTCTTGAGCTTATATATTGTGCAGCCAGTTGTCTGAAGATTATGGGGTGAGTAAGGCAAACCTTGAATTTAGGTGGTGAGACTGGCAAGTTAATAAAAAGACATTTCCTGCTTTTATAACTGTTGAAGTTGTTGTCTTCTAGATTTATTCACTAACTTATTTTGTAACAGGCTTCCTAGAAAATAGGAGAATGCTCTGGTGGTAGTAGTCTCCTGTTCATTGAAAGTGGCATTTTATCCCTTTCTTAAGGTACACGAGTTGATGATGCCAAAGCTTTAATAACAGCTAGTGGCCTCAAAATCCTTGCATGTGATGACTTGGATGAAGCTGCCAAAATGGTAAGTTAGCTAGTTACGAATATCTTCAGAACACAGCGTCTGTTGCAGAATATTAAAAAGTTGAAACTCCATTCAGTTAACTGAATGTAGCTTAGCATAAATCACGGTGTTAGTTATTATCAGGGCCTGAAGAAAATGTTTTACAAATTAGTAAGTACATGTTTTGTAAGGAGAACTATTATGCAGTCAGAAGCTATCAGAAGCTATTTTACCCCAGTATTTTCTAAGCAGGAAATAATTCATAGACTTTTTAAGTTGTTTTGCAAGACAAGTTGAGGCTCCTTAAAGGTATCAAAATAAGATCCAGAAATGTTTGCAGCAAGAACTTAGAGTATAAGTACCTTCTAAATATATAGCATCTCTTGTGAGTGGGTACCCCAGCACCTCCCAAGAAAACAGTGATACATAAAGTTCACATAAAGATACATAAACTTATATTATTTCATCAAGATACTGGGTTGCTGGTAAGAACCAAACATTGTATAACTGTGAGATGTTTTCTAATAGACTTGACTGATCTTTCATTTTAAAGTGATTAAGAAGAAGCAGTGGTCTAAATAATAATTCCCTCCCCTGGATTTTGCTGGTGATTCTCTGGCATTACTTTGTTTAGAAAGACTGGTCCTGCTCACTCAAGTTAGGATTGCTTTGAAATCAGTCTTTATTTTCTGTTTTTCAGGTGGTGAAACTCTCCGAAATAGTAAGCTTAGCAAAACAAGCTCATGTCGATGTTAAATTTCAGCTGCCAATTTGAAATGAGGAACATCATGCTGTTGTCTAACATGTTCTCTGAAATACTGTGTTCTGTGGGATAGCTTTCATTTTCTTGTGGAGGTTTTGATTGTTTGACAGGCGCACAAACTGAAGTACCTGTTTTTAAGGTTAACATTCAGAATGGTCAGAGTTCTTGTAAAAGTGTGTATTGCTGATCTTTTAGTCCTTCTTAGTTGTTTTCAAGCCTCCAGCTTGTGCTGCAGAATGTCACTTGCAATATATTTCTGCGTTGTCCGAAGTAAAGCTTCTGGTTGAAAAATAATTATTCTGAATAAATTCTGAAGTTACTTTACTTGTAAATTTGGTTAAAAGTAAGTATGACTAGATTATCTAGTTGTCCATATGGAGAAATGTATTGAAACGGTATTTTATGTTGGAGACAGTTGTCCTTAGCAGTATAATGGAGATGAGTCCACCAATCATTATTTATGAACAGGTGCATTTGAACTTGATCAGAAACATTTTTAGAAGTGCTTCACTGAAGTAGCTGGTAACTCTTCTGGACAACGTGTTTATTCACTACAAATATACTGTAGCACTTAGATTTTCATAATTTCTGGTTCTTGCAAAAAAAGCATCGTGTAGTTTTATATATGAACAAGCGTTTACCAAACTTCAAGGAGACAAAATACATAGAGAATGAAATTGTCTACTGTACATCGCTAATAAAATTGTACATTAGTAAAATGTCTCCCAAAACTTTTGTAGTCTTTTTTTGTATCTGTCACCGTTTCGATAAATTACATATACTCATGGTCTAAACCATAATGTAGGATAGCAAGTTAAAAGCCTCTTGGGAGTCAATTTACAATAGCATATGTTATTTTTTTCCCTCCTCGAATTGCATTGCATGATTAAAAACGCATGAACTCATGCTGGGTTGAAAAGCTTGGACAAATACCATGCATGTAACATCTTACTGAAGTGGCCATAACTGGTCTCTGCGCAAACAAATATGCAGGAAAATGTCACTTTTTGGGGGAAATAGTGCTTCTACTAACAAATTAACATTTATTTTTTTCACCTTACAGTGCTGTTGATTTTGTCATTACATAGAACTTGGATGATAGTCAATTTCCACTTAATTTCCAAATGCTGTTAATGACTCATTTTTTGTTGTGTTTTGTAGGCTTGTTGATTTTTTTGTTTGTTCTTTGTTGTTGAAAATGCTGTTTTCTTGGCTAATGATAATGTAGTTTTGTCAGGACGTAATGAACACTTGTCTGGTGGGATTTCAAAATATGATATCATATAAACATCAGCTAAGGACTTAAAAGGATTATATGAAATGTGGGGAAACAGTTATAGTTTTGAGGTGGTTAGAGTAATAAATGAAACTTTAAACTAGCATAGTGTATTACAGCAGTCTTTTGGCAGTACTAAGAAAAATTAGAAATTAAGCTCACTCTGAATTTAAATGGGATTATTTTCAATCCCATCTGGTATCACGTAACTGAGTACTGTGTGCTGTTGATCCAGCATGCCAAATTGAGCTTGTGGGTATCCTTGGAATTGTTTCTATTCAGTGGCTTGAATGGATTTGCAGAGGTAACGAGTTTTAATAGATTTATTGAGGATTGAATAATTTGGATAATATAATTCATTTCTAGCCTGTGGGTTTGCTCTAATCTAATTTTTTTGACTTTTAAAATCTGTGTGGAATGATAATGTTCCAGGTTCATACAGAGGAATTATTTTTAACCAGCCTAACTCTAAATCAGGAGGAACAGTAAGACAAAAGTGACTTGATGTTGTCAAAAATGAAAAATGGAGATGGTATTTTAGTACAAATACTGGACTAGAATGGGGGCAAAACTAGATCCTGCTGTTAGACCAGCATTTCTGTTATACCCTATTTGAAATGCTAAATGTAGTTCAGCAGGGGATGGAGCCAAGGCAAAATAGATTTCATCTTTGAGAGGAATGTAAAATACTGACTTTGTCAGATGTATTCACAAGTAATGTGACAGAAAGCAGTGGTTTGCCATTAGGGTAATTCTAAAGCCTGTAGTATTCTTTTAACTAAGGATGAAGAATAGGTGTGGGATAGGAGGGTGGCTGCATCCAATTTCCTGACCAGAGTGTGCTGTAACAGTCTGTAGAGTGGCAGGAAGTTGCTTGAAGTTACTTAAGCAATGCTTATGGCTTTGTAATCCAAATACTTCCCAGTTGGAAAAATAAAATAGTTTCTTTGAAAACAGAAATCTGTGTAAGGGGTTGAATATGGTGTCACAGGGTGGGAGGAGTGTGAACAGCGACATAAAGGACTGTGGCCAGGATGGCATATGTAGGTGGCAGGCATGCCCCTTTCCAAAGATAGGGGTCTGGAAACATTTATTTCTTGTTATTTCACTTCATGAAGAAACAGAAATAGTGATTGTCTGATTTGTGTTAGGTATCTTGAAACTAACTAGGCATACGGAGATTGCTGTAATTACCAAGGTACCACAGTACTGTGTTTTAGACTCTTTTGCCTAAATCAAAGTATGTTGCAGCCAAGCAGTGTTGATCCATGTGATGCGTAGTTGGTAATTTAAGGCCCAAAGCTGATGTAGGAACTGCCTGAATCAATTTAGAGCTGTGTAAAAAAACTTCCTTACCCATACTGTATTGCAATGTTAATAATCAAAGTTGTGTAAGAGTGGAAACTTAGTAAAATTAGTCAATATTGCCAAAAGCAGAATTTGTAAGAAAGTAAACAAAACATAAAAAATGAAAAAATGTGTAAACAACTTCTTACAGATAAGAGTTTCAAAGGAGCAGGGATTTTAATGGCAGTAAAAGGAATTTGTATTAGATGACTTGCTGCCTTTTGATGCAGTCGTTATCGGTGCAGAGTTTCGTAGCTGTTTTGAGATGCCATAAAAGCAAGTGCTTTTTTTGTAAGAATATTGTAATCACTACCAGCCTTCAAATTCAGAAATTGGCTGTTTTCATGTTCCATAGATATCTCAAGTGTCAGACTTGGGGTACATTGCGGCCAGTGTGCTTGAAGGTATCTCTGGTGGACATTAAGATCTTACTCTAATTATTTAAAAAGATGAAGTCTCTTATTATTTTATTTTTTTTTTTCCTGTGTTACCTACTGACCCAGTTTCTATTTAATGTATTATTAAATCACTTTCTACTGTGATACTTCAGTGAAATAATTGACCTTCATGGAAAAGCAGACAATAAAATTCTAAGTAGCATTAGTATAGATCCTGTTGGTGGATGTTTTCTGATTTGATTAAAACAACTAAAGGATGCCTAGGAAAAATACTCGATCTGGGTAAGAAATAATGCCTCACATACATACTGTCGCAGTTAGCAGTGGTTTGGGACCTGAAGTATGTTAGTTGAAGGTAGATGCAGCTGAGGCAAAGCTACTCAAAGCTGGCAGTGGCTATAGCAGCTCTGGAGTTGCTGTAGCACATCAGGTGTGTTCATTTGAGGTAAATAGCTGAAAGACCCTGCAAACTAAACTACATATTTTTTTTTTAGTTAATTAAAGTAATTCGTTTGTAAGATGGTGTGTCATAATTAATCCTTAAAATGCAATGAAAGATTTTCTTCAAGTGTGTGTTAAAGTGCAAGAAGCCTAATGAAGGGCATGTATACACAGGTGTTCCATTGCTTGGTTTGTGGTTTTTTTACCTTGCTCCAAATTTCATGTGTTAAAATACAAGAAACTCCACAGCTGTCTATAGAGACAGGGAATGGTGTGTGAGCAATAGCTACACAGCAATAGGGATAGTTTATCCCTAATACAGAGTTGTCTTTTGTGTCTGAAGGGCAGATAATTTCTGGAACACTGTTTTTGATTTCACAGGCACTAATTAGCTCATTGGTTCTAGGAAAGTAGAAATTCAAAATGCAGGAAGAGAGCCTGAGGTGTGTATTAAGACTCTCCACCATTTCTGGTAATTGAGTTTCTTTAAGGGGAATTCAGTAAGGTTTTGGAGGGGTTGTTTTGGGTTGTGGTTTTTTTTGTTTTTCCTTTCCCCTCTCACTTTCTTTTGAACTTGTATCATGCTCTGGACTAATGATATTTGATCTCCATCTGCTCTGAAGTTCAAAAGTACTGTGAGGGGTCTTTGTGTTCCTGTTTCCTACAGTTCCTCCTGCTGCAGCTTCTGCTGCTGCTTGAAATCTTCACCTGTCTGTCCTTTCCTTTGTGATGGTGGCTGATTTCTGCAGATGTTGAGGGGCAGTGTGGAGGGAAATGAGAAGGGATCTGAATGGGTACAGCCTGAATAAAGGACTTCACTGCAAATAGTGTGAAACTATTTGTATTGGTTTTATAATTCACCTGGATTCTGAGAGACTGATCATGGCAGTAGTTCTACATGTATGCATCTCTGTGTGTATATATATATGCATGTGTGTCTAGACATATGTATGCATAAGCATACTGAGAGTGAGATTAATATATATGAGTTTGAGACCAGTGTTTATCATTTTACTGCAGTACAAAGTAACACTGTTAATGGTAAGTGTTCTCATTACTTATTGCACATTTAAACAGGAAAGATGTGTTAGTTGAGGGAAAAGAGTCAGTGTTGCCTCTTGTTTTGTGCATCACTTAAGAGAGAGGATGATGTGCTGTTGTTGCACTATCCATCTCTGTTACTACTATCTTTGTTACCTGTTTAAGGGCTGCTTGCCGAAGGTCTGGGTCAGCAGAGCTGGCAGTAGCTGTGGGACTGAGCTGTGCACTCAGCACTCGGGAAGTTCAGGCTGCAGAGAAAATGGAGTTGTGTTCACTGAAAAATAACAGCATACTTGAGGGACAAAACCAGGACTTGGGGGTCCTTGGTCCTATGAGCCAGCACAAAAGCTCTTTTTCCATACTTCCGAGCTTTCCTGCACTAGACAATATCAAATCTTTTCACCAAAAGGAGTCATACCAGGTATTGGATGTGCCTGGCCTCCCTTAGTGGTGAGTAGCTGCTCCAAGTAGTTGTGGTGTCTTTACAGAAGACACCCCCTTGAAGAGCTGCTACCCCCCATCAGCCAAGGGTTTTTCCAACCTTGTTGATTCTATGATTAAACAAGTGCTCCCCTGGGTCAGGGGAAGCCTGGATCTGCCTTAATGGCATGTGAATGTAACACAGTGAAGCATGCTGGAAAATAACTACTGATGGCTTTTGATAGCCTTGGGTGACTTGCATCAAACCATCCAGTTTTCTCTGTAGCAGAGTAATAGGCTTTGTAGATAAAAGGGAAGCTGTAGATGTCACATTCCTCAACTTTTGTGAGGCATCTCGCACTGTCTGATGTCGTATTTTCCAACACAAGCCAGGGAGCTTGGTTTGATGGAAACCAATAGCAGCTGGGCAGGCCTAGAGTCAAGGGAGTAGCCGTTCACTGCAGTGTGGAAGGACCCAGAGACCTAGATCGTGTGGTAGTCTGTCTGAGGTCTAACTCCAGCTGGTGTTTTCCTTTTGCGATGGGAGAATATGCTCATTAAATGTGTAGATGGCATAAAGCTGGGGGAGGCTGTATGTGCACTTGAAGACAAGAACAAAATTCATTAGCTTTGTTTTCCAGGATAGGCATGGCTAAAGACAGCTTTTCTCCCTGGTTATGTTTCTGCTCATAATTAAAAGTCAGTGATAGGATCACATTGACCCTTCTTTGGGTTACCTTCCTCTAGGGCAGATACGTCTTGTAGAAAGCTGGTTAGAGCAGTCTGAACCAAAAAGGCAGTAACTGAAAAAATAATCAGGGTGGGCAATGAGGGGTCCTCAGCTTGATTTGGTTTAGCAAAGCCGATCTTGCTTCTCTGCTGAAGCATATTGCTTGTTTGAACATGCTTCATTGTTTCTAGGTGTCAGGGAAGCCCATTGCATCCCTGAACTTTTCAGTCTCTTGACAGCAGGAATTAAATTCCTTCAAGTCCTCAGAGACTGCTGCTTTCAAACACTCAGTCTGCACTCCCTAATTACAGAGGATTTAGAGGGAGAGAACACCATTGTGATGTAAAAATAGTGCAGAAAAAATGGATGCGAGTGTGCTGTAACTGCGGCTGGGTGATGTTTGCGTTTAGCTGCATCATATTTGGGTTGTATTCTCCAAATGTTTTACTGAAGTCTTTCATGTTTTCCCAGCGCGCATTGCTCTGCTGTCCTTCACTGTGGGAAGCTGTGACCTTGTCAGAGGGCTGGCTCTGCCCTAGCACTCTGCTGGCAGCTCTCTCTGGCCATGTACCCGCGGGGCTCAGGTTTCCTTCATTCGGGCAGTGCAGTTTTCAGCAGAGGGTGGGCATGTTGCATGCAAGCAAGAGCAGGGGCAGGGAGAATATGACATCATTTTCTATCACCTGATAGTCCCAAAGCTGAGATGTTTGCCTCCCCTTTTATACAGTCTATATTGCATTCCCCTGTGTTATCCATTTGCTGTCTTAGTGATTCTCATACTTCACAGAGGCTAATTTGGCTTCCGGGCAGGTCTCCCTGTTTTTACTGCTTCAAAAAGTGCAAGTCAGTTGGAAGTATCCAGGTTTTACCAGTCCCTGCCTGTAATTATACAACTTCATCAGTATTACTAGTGTTCAAAAAGCTTCTCCTGCCAGATCTGTAGTTTTCTGTATTGAAGGAGTCTCACCAGTTGACATGTGCACTGAGGAGTAAAATCAGCCCGAACCTGCTGGAGCAGTGTGACTTTGTGTTAACATTCACAAACACCTTATAATTACCTCACCCATTAGATTAATACACAGACGCAACTTGCAGCTCTTACGTATTTTCAGAGTTAATTTTCTTCTACCTTAACCAACTTTTCATGTCTTCTTTTAATTTGGACAAGTCTGTATTTGTCCACTCTGAGGAATTTTACCTATTTCAGGAGCTGCAGGGGATGCAGGACTTGGTAGTGGCTGGTTAGCAGGGACTTGACCAAGTGGAGCTTTTAGTGGCTTTGGATGGTATCTCCTGCTCTGGGCATGTGCCAATACCAAATGTGTGGCAATGGTTCCTTGGAATAAGTAGATCTGTCTTTTTTTTATCTGGCTGCAGCCTGCAAAGTTAACAGAGTATTTGGCAGATAAAAACCAGGCTGTGGAAAACCATTTTGACAGTCTCAGCCTGCATCTCGTAGGAGGTTTGTGCGATCTTCTGTTTGCAGCACCAGCCTGCTGGGACGGTGGCTGTCTTGCAGGTCCTGCATTCTGGGGTCCCACACCTCCTGCACATGAAGGTCTCATGCACGCTGCAGGCAAGAGTAGCGTGGCCAAAGTCTCCTGGGTGCTTTGAGGAATTAGAAGTTCATTCTGAAGGAGTGGAGAAGGCTGTAAAAAGAGTCTCTGGCCAAAAGACTAGAATTGAGATGAGATGATGCTGAGTGAATCAAAACACAACACTGCCCAAATGATTTTTGAATCTGTTAGCAAGTGTAAATGTTCAAACTGAGGCCAAAGCAGTGAAGTTTTGACGCTTGCCTTTCTCTGTGCATCTTTTTGTCTTGTTCAAATAACTGAATCCCTGACTGAATTCAGGACTGAGCTTCTGATCACATTCCAGTTGTCAGCAACTGCCTTTTCTTGGTTATTATACATTTGTCTCATGCACAGAGATGTTCATGCACATATGCATACTGGTCAAATGGACTATTTTGGGAGTGATTGTGAAAAGGAGCCAAATGCTCCAGGTTCAGGCAGCTGCTGGGCAGCAACTGAAAAAGTAGAGACATATTTTGTCCCTTTGTTTGCAGTATTTGAAGAGCAGTCAAGTGCAGCACATAGCTATGCCTGCTCTACAAAAACTCCCCTACAGCCTACCTAAACTTCCATGGCCACATACACACCAGTCAATGAAACATGCCTGGGACCAGTCTCTGGCTCTGAGGCTGACTGGTGTGGCTGTCACATGCTGTTTACACCATCTTATTCTCCAAAATGGAGAGGACATGGTTGAGAAATCACACCTGACCAAATGTTGCCTTCTGTGTTGAAATTAATAGCTCAGAGAACTGGGGGAGAGTGGTGCTTATTATGTTGACTTTAGCAAGGCTTTCAGTGTTGTCTCCCATAAAATCCTCATAGAAAAGGGGATGAAGTTTAAACATAAGACTCTTTTACTGTGAGGATGGTCAGACACTCACATAGGCTGCCCAGAGAGGTTGTTGAGTCTGCATCCTTGGAGGTATTCAAAACTTGCCAGGACATGGCCCTGGGTAACATCTAGGGTTGATGGGTGAAAGGATTCTTTGTGGAAAAGAGTTACCAGCATGCTAGTAAATTCAGCTTGAAGTGAAGAATACTGTTTCATTGAGACAAATGTTTTGGGTTTTTTTAGCAGTATTTATTGTTTGTCATATCTATTTTAACAGTATTTCCTACCAGACAAAGAAGGGTTAGCTTGAAGCGTGGGATTCTTACACCACTGATGCCTGTAATGTCACTTTTCACGGAATGAAAGCTTACAAAATGAGATACAGAAAAATCACTTGCAATGAAGACAGAATTTAAATATGTTCTTAGGGTTTTTTGGGTTTGTTTTTGGATTTTTTCTCTACTTAGAAACCTCCTTCTCCAAACTTCCAGATTTTTGGATGAGCATTTCTCCCATTTCTATTGCACTTAAATAGGAGGGAGGGAAAGGCTGCAGCTTGGATGGTAATTTCTCTCCTGGGTTATGGATTTTTTTGATTTGTATTCCAGCTGCTGTGTCATAAGAAGCAGTTTGAATTGTAAAAGAGACAGGGGGATTCCAAAGGGAGGTGTCAGCTCTACTTTTCCGATAGATAAAGGACTAAATGGGGCACTTGAGGGAGCTATTCACCTTCCCATGGAAGTAGTGAAGAGAAGGAATATCCATCAGCCTCTAGCAAAAGGAACTAAATGTAAAAAATAAATTTTAAAAGAAGTGACAAACATTTGTTTTAAGGGAAACCATTGCTGTTATAACTGCAAATAGAGTCTTTTGAAATACATGAAGCAAAGCTGTGCTGTGGGTAGATCTTCTCTTGTTTATGCTGGAGTTAATACTGGAGTGAACCTAAACACTAGTGAGTTAAAATACATCATTATAGATTTTGAAAGTCTGCTTTCAGGATGTGAGGGCTTTTTGCACAGAACTGTAGGCCTTATAGCTGCAAGTAGATGCTGTACTAGGAGGAGGAAGGGATAAAAAGCTAATTTCAGTGGCAGGAGGCCAATCTCTGGTTCTTTTGATAATCAAAGGGGAAAATTGAGCTTGATGAAGGGGAGCAGCAGCCTCACTCCAGGTTTTCCAAAGGAGCCTGAGATCTCAAGTTGGCCCCCTGTCCTAGGACTGTGCTTAGGAGGAGCCTGTCTCTACTGATGAGAGATTGTCAGCATTAGGCTTAACACTTCTCTCTGATTTCAGAAGCGACCAGTGCCTGGCAGCTTAGCTGGGCAATTGCCCTTTGCTCTTTTTTGGTTTCACTGTGAATGCCGCCCAAGTACTGAAGAAATGTCTGGTAATTGGGAGTGGGGAATACCAAATACCAGGAGCAGAGGAAAGTCCTCCAGATTGTCTAGCCAGGTGGAGATGTAATGTGGTGCCCTTGGATGCTTGGGAGAGACCTCAGGGGCTTTACATGAACACCCTCAAAATGCTGGTCTCTCTGCTGTGGAAACTGAATGAAATCCCCTAAAAGTCAAGCCGTGTTCCATTAAAGCAAATGAAGTAGTTACTTAATGGACATAAAATAGGGAAGTCTTGTCATACAGATTTATGAAACTATCTTAAGAAAACAGAAGAAAATTGCATTTTGCTGATTTATTCCAAGATCATGTCTCCTTACTCTGCACTCAGTCTTGCTTGCTTGCCCAGCTCACACTTTGCATATCAAGACTGATTAAATATGCTCATATTTAAGCCCTTCTGGAAATCTTCATGGAATCCTCTTTAGATTTAAATCGTAGAATCATAGAATCGTTGGGGTCGGAAAGGACCTTGAGATTACCTAATTCTAACCCCCTTGCCATGGGCAGGGACGCCTCACACTAAACCATGTCACCCAAGGCTCTGTCCAACCTGGCCTTGAACAC
>WYDI02029374.1:33653-96114 GCA_009867235.2 Psittacus erithacus | reverse complement strand
CATTCTATGATTCTATGAACCTGCAGCCCCTAAATCCGGTTTTGGAATGTTGCCTCCAAATCCTTTATCTTTCAAAAGCTCAGGGGACCTACGGGCTTCCCTGGTAATCTCCCAGTTATCCAAAATCACATTTCTGGGGAGGAGGAGCTGTGGCAAGACACTTGTGCTAGCCCAGGCTTTGGATAATTCTGGAGTTAGCCTTTTTGCTTGGCATCCTCATCTGTAAATTGAGGAATAACAACACACTTCAGAGGGGCGGTAGGGTAAGGATTAACTGCGATGCCACTTTGAAGTGCTTTATACATGCCAAATATTATAATCATCCTAAATGTGAGGCCAGGATAATCCATGTGTTTTTTGCAGCCCCAGAATCCTATTTGATTTCATCTGTTTTAATTAACAAATTTAATTTTGCATTATTAGGGAAAATAAGGATAAAAAAATGGAGCCTGCGCATGCTTTATTACAAATTATTGTTATCAGCTGCCCTGCAGGACTCCAGTCGGCACTAAATATGAACAATGGTTAAATTACAGGGGTCAGGGAATGAGCACAATCAAAATGCAAACACTTTTCTTCTATGTGAGACGGGTAGGGGAAAGAAAAAGGAAGAATCCTTGGAACCTCCTTGGAGCCACGAGGACTGCGGGGAAGCATACCAAGTAAACTGTAAAACTGATTACTGGGCTCAAAAAGGCTAACATGCAATTTGTGTTCTTTTTATGTAGATTAAATGCATTCACTGCAGCTCACAGAGCTTAGATACTCAGCAGGGATTCAGAGGGCTGGGTATCAGTCAACCACAGCCAGCCACTAAACCACAGGGCAAAATCTGCTATTGTACATTAGAATAGTCACTTAATCTATCATAATGGGTGAAAAACCCGTAGCACAAATGTATATTAAAATCAGAACATCAGTTGTACTGTTTAAGGAAAGCTTTTTTTAAATATCTTTTTTGAGATAAGTCTGTAAAACATTATTGATGAGTCTGAAAGATTCTTGAACATCTTTACGTTTAGCGCTTGAAAATGCAGCTGCCCGGCAGCTTGGATCTATTGATCAGGAGGAAACCCAAAGGCCCAAGATACTTGCCAAACAGCTGCACCTGGAATAAACCAGGGAGGAATCAAGCAGGATTTCCTTTGGCTGGCCAAAGGAAAAGCTATCTGATGGGTTTCTCCTGAACACATAAAACATGCTGAAGATGAAAAGTTGTGGATGTGGTTACCAGGACAGGGGTACTGGCAACAACATTAGAGCCACTTTTTGGGATAGTACCCTGATAAAATAATTTATAATAAAGTAATTTATGATTTTTATTATTTGGCAGCAGCTACTGTGAGACCACTCCTCATCTGTGGCAGAATAGAGAAAGCCCAGCCTTCTGCCTGTCTTGTTTCCTGGACTTGGGTTTATTGGAAACTGAGAAGCAATAACACAACCTAGTCCTCTGCTTGAAAAGATTCCTATTTATTTTGCTCTATATATCTGGGCTCTCCTCAGCCCCTTCTATCTTTGATTTCCCTAACAGAAGGTTTCTCCCTCTTGCTACTTATATCCTATTTAGAGCTAATTGGGACCGCCTGCCATCATGGCCTAAAAATAATTACTTTGCTATAATTAGTCTTAAATCAGGATTTTTACACCTGTGCTGAGAACAACTGACCAAAACACCAGCATTTCCACATGTAGACCCTGACATGGCACTGTAGGGGAGGATCCCAACCTCTGTGCATGGTGCATGTGGGTACATATGAAGGGAGGGAAAATATGTGGTATAAAAAAAAAGCCCTCCTGAAACCTACATCTGTTTCATCTCAACTGGATGTAGGATGAGGTCTTCATTGGCTGCCCCAACTGCCTGCTCACTGGCTCCACACTGATGTCGCTGCACTTTTGGGGCAGAAAGCTGCTTTTTGGGTAAACCCATGCTCCAGAAGTGCAATCTGAGGTTATTGTTGTGTAGGCTAGAAGTGATACTGTGGGGTTGGGGAGACGTATTGGGAACTGGTGTAGTTTCCTGATGCACACTGTTAATTGAACATTCATAGTAGTCTCCCAAAAACATATTCCCATTGGCGGGAATGAGCACCCTGGTTTGGGTGCAGAGCTCGACTATGCAAAAAACCTGAGTGATCTTGAAAGCAAAAGAAATTCAATAGTACTGAATGCCAGGTGTTGCTCTCAGGGACTGGACAAGCGTTGCTGACAAGCTGGAGGCTCTCATGTTAGAAATTACTTGTAGGGCAGAAGATGGAGGCTCATCAGGCACAGGATGGCTGCATGTTGCTGGAGCAAAGAGCCAATGTTATTCAAAAAGGAGGTAGGAAAGATGTTTCCAGCAGAGTTGGAGAAATAGCAATGCGCTGTCCCATGTGTAGGTGAGACATTGTCGAGGTGATGCTGTATAGTTCTGCTACACCTACCTATGGGGAAAGTACTTTTGTCTCTGGACTAACTTCTGCATGATTTCTCCTATGAAATCTATATGTCTCAGGGGCACACAGCACAAAAATCTGTTCTTTTCACTCAGAGGAAAACTCCCCCACGTGCACGCATACACTCTTCAAGGCACCTCTAGGTGGGATACTGGGACTAGGGACTGAAGCACTGTCTTGGTGATCCCAGGCCATTTGCACTGTATGGTCAAGGGTCATCTTCATACGGATTTTCACACCTCTCCCTGTGGTTCAGGTACCTGACACCAGTAAGGTGATGAACAGATCAGTCTGCTAGGGCACAAAGGGCTGCCCAGGATGGGTCAAGAGCAAGGGTAGATGACAGAACAGGATCAGTCAGGGCATCTACAGTCCTACAGCTAGTAAGGAGGCTGGCTTCTCACAACAAAGGCAAGCACTGCTTGCAGCACTGGCACGTAACCAGACAGGATGGTTGGAAGGAAATGGGGTCTGACCCACCGTGTTGGGAGACATGGAGGACTGAGTCCCCTTCATGCTCTGCAGCCAAGCAAACACTGCACTCCTGCCACTTCTCTGTGATTTGCATGGCATATCGGAGGGACAAATTTCTTCCTGGATTATATATGCTCTCACACATCATGAAGTGCATTTCATAGGGCAAAGGACTTTTCAGTGCTTCAGCCATCTCCTTTGTGAGTCTTTCCAAACCAAGGATACCCAAGATACCTCCTGGGTCATCCTGGTTAGCCTTATCTTCACCCACTGCACCTCTGCATGGCTGGTTGTCCTCCAAGACACACAGACATGGCTGAGATGGTCAGTCCCTGAGATGATTTTGCTTGTCTCTAAGACAAGGTTAATTTGCTGGGCACTTTTTTGCTAAAGTTGGCTTAGTTCTGTGTTTTCTTTTGGTGAAATACAAGTGCAGAGCTGCCATACTCCTTGTTTCTTGTGATGGTCTGTTGCCTACACACCATGTGAAAATCAGGTTTTCATTTTGGTAATTACATATTACCTACAGATTGCATGGCAGGGACTACATGTTTCTTTCATTCTGACTACTCTGTTTTCAATATAACCTCCCAATCTTTTTCACCTGTTGATCTTAAACTGCCACAAGCAACAAACAGACCACAAACAGTTGTGAAGTCCGATTTCCTTCCTGCTTCCATAAGGTCCCTGAGTCACATACATTGTGTACCAACTACATCTGCTCCGCTATTTAATTTTGTTCAATAGCTATGTCACTCATGGAGGTAAAGTATGAACATCTGCTTCAGTACAAGAGCTTGAAGAGCAGTCAAAATGATTGTAATAATTTAACCTCAGAAGGTTATAAAGTCTGCATCCTCCATTCTACCAGGAAATAGGCATTACTGTAGTCTATGTTTAATAACTCACTGTTTAACCCATTGCTGCACACTGATGTGTCATGAAAAATATACTGGGATTCTCAGAGTACAATAATTTTGCTCCCTATGATATTAAAGAAGGGAAAGATCTGCAATTTGTAAAAGCTTAGGTGGTTTTCAAAAACCCAACCATTTTGCAGAAGGTACTGAGTTTTTAAGTCCATTTTTGGGAAAACAATAAAACTGGCTTTTCTATTACACCACTCAAATATTAAATATATTTTAAGTGAGGGATTTGCTTCCGCACGTGAAATGCATCTTCCAGACATCAGCTGTTTTGGTACTGTAACTGGAAGATGAAATGATAAAGACCCTAAATTACACAGTCAGATATTCTGGCAAACATATCTATTTTAAAAGCCAATATACACAGTTGTATTTACAACTCTTGCCTGGAGAATGGCTTATCATAATTTTCTTTTATTAAAGATGTTTGAAGTCAATCTCACCCCTTCTCCAAGGACGCAGAAGTCTCCAGTGCTAGGAAAATCACATGGCTCCAGTCTTCTTTGGTCTGTACCAGGGAGGAAAACTTCAAATACCCATCCTGGTGCCAGCCAACCTGCATGTCTTCTGGTCATGGACATTGTCACACTGCCACAGACCTCCCAGGGCTTTGGGCTTCTGCAGCTCCTTGTCCTCTGAGCAGCTCATTGACCTCTTCATTGAATTATGGTCCATGTTTTGGCTGTGATGGTCAAACTCCCTTTTGAACTATGTTTATGTGCAATGAGGACAGAAAAATTTGAGAACAGCTTATGTGCATGGTCACTCATAAAGGATGATGTGAGCTGCAACAGGTTTATGCAACATGATTCACATTATGGCTCACTGATGGCTCTTGGGACTAACAGTGGTTCATATATAAAAATTCATTGCTACTAATTCTTCATGGTCATTGCTAAATGGTACATCATAGCCTCTGAGACTTTCTGATCCTGAGAGCAGCGGTCTCTAATGCAGGAGGTAAAAGATGATCAGCTCTTAGCAAGAGAATCTAAAGTACAAAATTGAATCAATTTGGCTTTATCCAAGTAAATTACATGGGTTGTGCTACATTAGTGTAAATAAAATGTGTGTACACCAGATAATGATGATGCTGTATAGATCAAACATATTAGGGAAAAACTAACTACGTGGGTTTGAAAACTTAAAAATACTGTGACAGCTTCAGTATCCTTTTACTGGTAAAGGATACAAAAGGACTTGTCATGGATCTAGTTGTCCATGCTCATAGAAAACCATAAACCCCCTCTGAAATGAGCCAAAATCGTGTTTTCAAAAACAAACGTCTCTCATACTGAAAGTCCTTTCTGGGAGCTCTTCCAAATCTAAATAGAATGTCACTAGGAAATGGAAAAGCTCTCTTTCCCAGTGCCATGGCCCTTTCATTTATCTCCCTGAAATACTAAATTTGAACATTGCACAGTCTGATTCTCCAATTTCCCATCTTGTGCCATGCTTGTGGTGAAAGGCTGCCACGTCCAAACATCAGGATTGCAATGCCCACTTGCATTTCTCTGTATGGCTGCAGGATAAAAGCCTTAGGATCACGGTGGTGTTATGTGCAAAGAAACTGCTAACTGGTCCAAGACTACACCTTGCTCATCTCATCCACTGCCCAGGTTGCATTCTGTGGAAATTCTTGAGTGGAAGACGGAACAAAAGCCCTCTAGCAGGTGGCTAGGTTGGATTTTTTTGGTGGTGGTGGTCTTTCTGGGTTAGTTTTCTGTTTCTGTGGCTGTTCAGAGGAATGTTAGAGTAAATCCTAAGAGATGGGATAAAAGTCAGAGGGCAGAGGAAGCTGGTGGGGGTGCAATAAAAATTCATTTAGCACATTGCTCTGCAATTTGTCACTGAGGTCTCACCTCACAGATGTGGTATGTGCTGCATATATAGGGCCTGGGCTGAGGCATGGTGAAAAAATGGCTTCCCTGTTCCTCATATTGATGAGACAGTTTTATAAACTAGAATTTATTCACAGGCACACAGTATTTCTGTCAGAGACACGTAAAAGTGTTTCAATCCATAGATTTTCAGTGAAATAGGGGTAGGCACCCAGAGTTATGCCTGCCTCAGAGCAGCATCAGAACACTTGGGATTGCTTCAGTGCTCAAATTTTGTCTTTTCCATGGAGCAGCCCAAGTTGTGCAAAGAATGATCAAAGCACAAAGTGGTGTTTGTGAGCAGTGTAAAAGCAACTGAAGTTTGCAAAAAGCTGGACATTTAACTGCTTGATTGCTGAGAGCTTGCCTGCAGAAGTTGAAGGTGCACAGGACTCTAGCACTGTGGTCAGCAAGGTCACTCACTATGGTTCCATAAGTAGGGTGACAGAGGAATATGCTGTGCAGGTTCCCACCCAGTTCCCTCTCAGTGCCGCCAGCCAGAGGACTGGATAGCTAAGGCTCTGTGCTGGGCATCTTGTAGATGGGTTACAAAAAGTAGAGCCGCCTGCTACAAGATCTGCACATTAGCAGGGTGCAGAGGTGGACGAAATCAGCTCAGAGCTGGGCTGGGCAAGTGAGGGAGCAATAAAAAGAAGAGGATTTGCAGAAAAACAGAAGTCACAGCTTGTATTTGCCTAACCAGTCCCAGATGGGAGAGATCTGTAGGTATGGTGGCTGAGAAAAGTTTTCATAAGAAATGTAAAGAAAAGAGCAAGATGGGTGCTTTATGAAACATGAAGGATTTTCCTATGCATGGGAAGTGGCTGAGAGGGAAACAGGCGCGCCAAGAGAAAAAGGCAGATCAAAGACAGAAGGAAGAAGCTTCAAAACCTAAAGGACATTGAAGACAAATGTCAGCGCTTTCGTACGATGATGGCCACACAGCCTGCTCTGAGCTGCATCTTCTGCAGCACCAAGGAATGGTGGCCAGCTCACAGTTGGTCACTGGGGCAGTACTATCACCTTCTTTCTTCCTTCTTCTTTAAATCTCTGCCTTTAATAGAAAACAAACAAATAAAACCTTCATGTTCTCTCATCTGTAAAGCTTTGTTAAGGTGCTGGCTCAGAGCAAAACTTTGTCTCACTGAACTCAATTTCGTTTCCATTTCAATGGGAAACATTATCAATTCCTTCACTGAAAATTCAGAATGAACTGCATTTAGAATATGGCCCATTTTCCAGATTACTGAATGTCCTTTGGTTTGTGGCATTGTGCTTAAATCCATCTATGACTATATTTATTGCAATTCCCTTAATTCAGCTTGCTTGAGCTCCAAAAAAGGAAGGTCAACTGATGCAACCTTGTGAAATCCCAGTGCAAATGTAGGGACTGTCAGGAAATTTCATATGTTTAGGATTTCTGGCATTTCAAAAAGAAATATTGATTGTTCTTTTCTGATTTGCCTGGAGCAGGTGAATGAAGAAAATTCTGAAGCAATAATTTATTGTGTCTTTACTGATTCACTGAAGCATTTATGAATATAGCCCAAAGTCTCTTGTCATTAGCTGCTTGATATGTTATCACACTATTTCATGCAGAAACTCAAAGAGCAAACCTGTCTTTCCGTTCAAAGTCATAAACACTTGACAGCCCTGTGCATGGGGAAACAGGCTACCAGTGCATCCAGGAAGACTTGAAGCTCTTCTTCAACTCCTCTCTGACCCACACCACTCCTGTCTATTGCACCGTTGAGACATACCATAGCACCTGCCCTTACTACAGGATGCTCCGCTCTGCTTCACAGCGATGGATGTACATAAGTGAGCGAGGAGACGTGGATGAGCTGGGCATACCTTCTGCATGACCTGAGAAGGACCAGGGTGGCAGCACTCACAGAAGGCTGGAGGCATACTCCCAGTTTCGCTCTGAAGACATGTTAATCATCAGTAAAATGGAGACTGAAAATTGGTCACTGCAGCTGAAAAGGCCAAGAAGGAAATTCCTTTAATTATGCTGAGAAGAGCCTGATTAAAGGAGGTGAGAGGGGTAAGGGTACAGGGTGAGCGACAGAGGAAGGGAACTCATTTCTGTCATGCCTGGGAGTAATCCTGTCATGACACAGTGGTGGTATGCCTATCAGCCTTGCTTCTGTGTGGCTTTAATGAAATAAGACAGTTAAACAATTACGGTTAATTAAATTTCAATATTTTGGGGAAAGTGATTCTGGGGCCTTGAGGCTGTAAAGTACAGGGTATGTCCTGCAATGAAAATCAATGAGACTCACCGTGCAGGATCAAGCCCATTGTGTGCTAAGATCAAACATACATTGGATGAGACTCTGCTGTCTTCTTTCTTGCAGCGACATTCGTCATAGAATCATAGAATCACAGAATAATTTGGGTTGGGCCTAGTCCAACCAAGGACATGCCATCACTTAGAAAAACCCCCTATACCTGTTGCAGGAATTATTTGGGTACAGGAATTCACTTTTGACCATGGTGTGGAGATGGAAATGAATATGCACATAGCCACTTCTCTTTAATGGAAGAGTTTAACTTATTCATACTACAAGGGGATCAAAGACATTTGGCACCTAGCAATAGCAAGAAAGTTCAGAACTTGCACCTTAAAATCCAGAGCCTACTTGTAATGCTAATGATGTCCATTTCAAAATCAAATTACTTCAATCAGAGCACAGTCAGGTTTGAGATGGCAGCACTGAAAAGTGATAAATGTCAAACTGATTCGATAATGTGTGTATGCCCACTTTGAACTGCTGCAAACCACCAGGAAAAGTATGAAGCAAAGGCTGAGCTGGCCCACTGGGTGGAAAAGTTTTGTGTTCATTCGTACCAAAAATGTATTGTGAGAGTCCAGAATGAAACCTAGATCCATGTCTGAACCTCATCAGAGGGATCTTGCCTTCCCTTTACATAGCATATACTGGTCTGAAATCCTAGCCTGTGGTTATTCATAATCTGTAACTATTTAAAATCTATAGGCCTAAGTAACTTGCACCCAAGAGTAACATAAGAACCAGCAGAGAAATCCTCTGAACTAAATATTTAAGCTCTGAGAAAATCCCCCAAAGATGGGAATGGGAGAAGGGAATAAAAAGCAATTGAGAAGACAACCAGGAGGGCGCTAAAAGCAACATTTGGACCAATATTTTAGAAAGCTGATGGAATGATGTAGGAGGCACTAAACCGGTTATCCTGAAGCTGATCCTAGGCATAGTCAAAGGAAAGGCTGAGAGGGGACACAAGCTGTAAAAAATGGAAAGATGAGAGCATAAGTAATGCCAATCAACATCACTTTATGGAAAACATGTTTTGTCCAATATAGTTGATCACATGTTTTTAATAAAATCACAAGTTGAAGGTTACAAAGGACTGTATTGCCATGAAGTACCTACATCTTTGTGTTTTGGGAAAAAAAAGAGCACTAAACAAAACAATGCAGCTTCCATTCAAAGAATGATAAACTAGTGAACTGAGAGACTGAAAAAAAATTAAGAAGTAGGAAAGAGTAGTGCCATACAGAATGGTTTTAGTGGAGTCCAAAAGGTGCCTATTCTTGATCTAATGCTATTTAATATAGGTTTTATAACCTGGACAGAGAGACCTGCTTCTCTGGTGACAACAGCTGATGTAAACCACATGCATTTTCATGTAGGCATAGGTGCAGTTATGTATTAGAAATAAATGGAGCAGATCAGGAGTGTAAGATGGGGGGATTGTATTCTAGAAATCAGTGACCCTAAAACAGGCCTGGAAATAATTTGAGATAAATTACCAAATATGTTCCTTCTACTATAATGATTTAGCCAGAGGAACAAGCAGGTTTCAAGAGCATATGAAGAAGTAGAAATAGAGGAATGGTATGATCCTTGCTTACAATGGAATTATCTTTCTGTGAGATCATTATCGTAACACTGCATCCACCTCTGATGTCCATATCTCAGCAGGGGTAAGGAGGAGTTGGAAAGGTCCTTGTGGCTTTCCCAGTGCAAGCTACAGCAGCATGAGCTGATCGTGTGCAAACAAGAAGTCTGTTATGACTGCATAATAGCCTTTATGTTCTGTTTAAGAAGAGATTTCTGATGGCAGTGCGTCCCTTAAGATAACAGAAAAGCACAAGGAGAGCTGGCGCCTCATTTGTATTAGAGAATTGGATGGGCCTGGAAAAAGTAGGAGGATAGTAGGGTGGGCAAATGGTTTTCTCTCTGCAGTCAGCTTGAGTATGCAAGTGGTTGTGTAAACTCCAGGTAACTTTGAAATGGGCATTTCTCATGAAGCCAGAAGGTTCAGAAATGATTGAAAGAGTTGTGTTCTGCCATTCCACCCTCCTTCCCACTCACAAATATACATTCAAAGTAAAAACCACTCTGTAAAATAGTGTTTGAGAGCAGTGGCCATATTTATGACTCTGGGTAGGTAAGCTGTACTGCTTTTAAAGGAATTAACCACAAAGTGGTTTTGCTTTTGCTGCACAAAATATTTGTACTCAGTTTGCTGATGTAATTACATGCTAGTGTAATACCAATACACCTGGGAATGTACAACATGTGCTCTGGCCCTAAAGAAATGTGCCTTAAAATTTCTCATGACACAACCCAGCAGAACATCGCTAGTGTGGCCTTAATGGGATCCATACCAGAAGGGCTCATTCATACCATCAGTGGTTTGCAGAGCTGCTTCTCGAATGACTAGTTAGTTGCTTTTTACAAAGTAAAAATTCTTGGTTCTACAAGTTATTGTCTTATACAAATGCAATAGAAGAATGGGCAAGAAATATGCTGCAGAAAGTAACAGCAAACAGACGTGGTGCCACGTGAGACACACAGCTCATTTTAAACACCCTGGTCTTAAAATGCATTGATTTTTTTTAGTGATTATTTTGGAGCACAAAGGATGAAGCCACAGAACTTCGTTTACTCTGGAAACAAAAAAATACCCTAAAACTCTTGCTGAGATCCTGGGCTCTTCACTCAGCAGATGTGGCCATAGGGAAGGACACACTGGACTCTCTATAGTGAAACAACCAAAGTGCCAAACCCAGCAAACACGCCATCAGCTCCAAAGCCCTGCAAGGGAATTTTCCCTCTGCTGCTAGTAAAACAGGCAAATAATGATTCCTCTGTTCTAATTTCTGTGATTTGAAAGGTGTATAATCACATAACACTGTATCAGACAGAGAGAACAGACATGGTTGCAACCAAAGAGTATCTCCACAGAACCAATCCCTATAAAACTAAAGAGAACAGCTTCTGTGTTTAAAAAAGAAACTGGGGGGGTTTTCTGCATATGTACTGTGTCAGATGATAAGAAAATATAGGTGTAGCCTGCATTGTCTTCCTGTCCATAAATAAATACTCAGTAAGTTCAAAGTAGGGCTGGATTCATAAAGCTAACACTCTCCTAATCTGTATTCGGGTCTCAAGCATATTATCTGTAATTTACAACCAATTTAAATGGCATTAACAGTCTTCCCCTTATGGGAATTTAAATTTGCATCCTACCATTGAATTAAACACTGATTGCATATTTTCTATAGGGGACGTAATGCTCTTTGAAGCTTGTTTTGAATAATAAAAAGTCTATTCAGGCACATGGTGCAATGTGTTTCTTTGTCCTGAACGTAATTGAAGTAAAATGTGAGTTAAAGGGACTTTTCCTCTAGCCACAGGTTTGTTGATTACCATCTATTTTCATCTATTCAAGGTTTTAAAAAGGAAAAGAAAACTACAGTAATCTCTTGCTGCATTTGGAACCTCATTTACCACTCAGAGCTTTCTTAAGAGTGTCTGGGATGAACAATCAGGAGGTCAAGTTTCAGCTCATCTTTGGAGGAGGAGAAGAGGAGAACGGAATAAAACAGTCCTCACCCTGCCAAAAAAAAAAAAAAGAAAAAAAAATTACCACAAACAAAAAACAGAGGGAAGCAGACAACACCACATCTAACCTGCGGGACAAAGATCTTGGCTACCTGTCAGGTAGCTGTTCCACATGCTGCCGATCACTGTGGTCCAGAAAAGCTGCAGCAAGGGTAACTTCAACTTTAAGGGAGCCAATAGGGTAAAGTGACATTATTCATCTTTTTTATTTATTTTTGTTTTATTTGTAAGGGAGGAATAGCTGAAATAAATAATAAATGTGATTTACTCCTTCCTGGATGTGAAAAAAAAGCACAAAGGCAGCCTGAAGAAAACAATTCTGGCTGGCAGCTGCGTGGTTTGCAGGCAGCGTGGCTGGCTCCTCTGGCCACAGTAACCCCGCTGGGGAAAGGCAGGCCAGGAGAACTTTGACAGGGTGGGAGATCTGGTGCTGGAGGTCGTGATCAGCTGCAACAGGAGTGATGGAAATGTTCTCCAGTGTGGCCATTCGTGCCACTTTCTCCTCTCCCACCCTCGCTGTACCCATGCATCAGGAGGGCTGCAAAGCTCTGCTCACTGATAGTCCACTGTACACTCAGCAAGCCATCTAGAGAAATCAAGTTCTCCACTAATTCTCCTGTAGCAAGGTGCAGCTGCAACTGAAGTAGAGAAAAACCTCTCTGGTGGATTTTAAGAGGTTTTTATTTCTCTTTTCCCTTAAAGGTGATCTTCATTTTCAGATGCAGGCAGGCCTGCGTTTAACAAAGCTAGTGTTAGTAGCAATGTAGCAGTGTTAATAGCTCTGATATTCATGATCCTGGCATTTATCCAGAAATGACAGAGAACACAAAACATAGCTGATATATTTGCCATTTGTGCACTGATATAAATAATGGTTTAGAGTGATTTTTTTTTCCCCTAGCCTTGTCTGGTTTCTACATTCTTGAAAAAGCAAGGGCTAGTTCTGTTGAAACCCTGATTTTCTTTTAATTCTCAGGAAGGCTTTAAAAATTACAGAAATTACTGGAAACCAGAACTTCATGATGATTTATGTCTTTACCCTTCTTAAAAGGTGATTTTATGGGTCCTTGAGGAACAAACGCTGCTTAAAAACTGCCAACTACATTTTAGGAAGAGGCAGAGAGGATTGTAGACCATGGCCTTGATCCCATTAGGACAAAATATCAGACATCAATAGTAACAGTATCTGTAGACTTAACCAGTTGCACAAGATCTCTTTAAAGGCTATCTTAAGCGGCTGCAGTTAATATTGTATTGGTGCTATAAAAGTAAGCACTGCCAGTATTGCTGTTGCGTGTGTAGCAAACATCAAAGACCTCCATAGCTGTGCCGCCTGGAGATAGCAAGAAGGCATGGAGATAGCAAGGGATGTAAATACTCTCTTTTTTTTCCCCTTTCCAAAACAGTTTCATCATATCCTGTGCACATGAGAGACAGTGGATGGTCCCTGGGCACCTTGAGGGTAATTGCCATGTTGTTCAATTTGCCTCAAATGAACCGCTCAGGAATGATAAATGCTCTTTCATAATCAGCTCGGTACCACTGGTACATCATATGGGTAGGATGCCCTGGATCCTGACCCTCTGCCAAAAAATCATCCTCCTCCATTATATTTGCAGAGGCAAGGCGTTGCAGGGGTGAAGGAGGTCTATAAAAGGCAGGCATATACCCATCTGTGGGCTGCAGCCCCAAGGGCACCTTGTATTAGCTCCATAGCACAAGAAGCAGAGCAAGAAACGGTGCCTATGGGAAGGTCCTGTGTTTGGGAAGCCTACATGGTTCAGAAGAAAACGTCAATTTCTAGCACAGAACAAAGCTTAAAGCGAATTAGAGCTTCATGGCTTCTAACCCCAGCTCAGAGAGAGTACGGGTGATGCTCATTACTCCTGCAGAGCTATTCATCCTCTTGCCACTGGAAGCTAATTGCAGTCCACAGCTGCCCCAGAGCTGCATGTCTGCAGGCTAGCATGGCTGCCCAGCTTGAAACCCACTGCCAAAAGCCCCCTTCCTCCTGCTTGCAAGAGAAACTGAGGCTGACTCTTTCCACAAAATAGGACTGGATTATAATTTTTCAGAGCACAGGCTCACACAGGCTTTGGAAGGCCTGGAGTGGATGAGCTGTATTTCTTCATTAAAGGCCAAGCTCTGGTTTGCTTCCCCTCACCACATGTGCTGCTCCAGCTCCAGCTGGAGGGAGGTGCGTGTGCCAGGCATTGAGCAGTCCAGCTGACCTTCACTGTTTCTCTTTGGTTTTCTCTAGAAATCAGTCAAGAGGTCAGGCCTGATTTGCTTCATATGCATGGCAAGTCCAAGTCCAAGCTGTGAACTATGCAGTATGTGTTGTTCGTCCACCAGCAGTCCAGGACCGCGTGCAGTAACTCCATAAGAGATTCACAATTCGAAATAGCTTGAACTAAGCAATCCTAACAGAGCTGGCTGAGGAACTCGTGCCTGGCTTCGTGTTTGATGTGCTTTGTCATACTGGGAAAATGCCAGTGTGGAGTGACAGGTGGAGAAAGAAAACAGGTATATCCTCAGGTGCAGAAGTTGCTGCTGGAGCTTCTTAGAGATCTGCACACAGTTGCTTCCCAGCATCTTCATTATTGATGCGAAAATAAATATGAAATCACTGCTGATAAAGTACCTGATGAAAGGTGGGAGGGTAAATAAAGCTGCAAGGCTAGCTGAATCATATGGCTAGCTGCACCAGACAAGCAAAATGGTGTTTACTGCAGGCAAATGAGAAGGAAAAACACAGTCCTGAGGGTGATACCTGGGGATAAGAGAGCACGGCAGAAAATGCGGTGACCATTAAAAAAGTGCTGGAAGTCATGGTGGAGCTGATAAAAATTTGGTAGACTTTTTCTCATTCAAAACCACAGAGAATTTCTAGAACTTTGCATGAAAATGTGCAAGATGGATGGATATCTTCTAATTTAAGAATGCCTTGCAGTAATTCCCAAACAGGAAGTCTGGTCTGCAGCACCAGGACAACTTGGCGACGTTTATGCAGGAGGTTGGCTTCCGCAGATCTTATGAGCTCTGCTGGCTTCAAATTTTATTAATCTATGAAATTGCCACACTGCTTTATAATCTGTTATAAATAAGTAAACAAGAGGTGGGGCTGAGCTCCCATAGCAAATCCTCTGCCTGCTTTTCTGGCCTCTGCAGCATGAATCTGTGTTTAAAAAAAATAGCAGGACAAAGGTGACAAAGCAGACTCAAACATCACCGTTACCATAGCAACAGTGGCATTAGCCTGACACAGCAGCAGAAACCAAAATACCCCTTTGCACAGAATATCGTGCAAGTTAGGAAATTGCTAGCCCTGCATGGCACACAGCGTAAGCAACTAAAATACAAAAGGTCAGATTACTCAATAAAATAACTAATTGCTGCTTAGAAATAGGTTTTCTGCAAATAAATAGTATCTCAATAATCTGTAAAATCAATTTCCTTTGACACAAACAGCAGAAGAAGCAACAATCGCGAGCTGTGTATATACCAACAGCATGGAATAGCATCTTTGCCTGGAATCTGAAACTATTAAGGTAGCAATGTTGTAGGGTTTCCCCAACTGCCCTTTCACCACAGCTCCTGCCAGCAGTGCATTCAACAACGTGACTAACATCTGTCACATGTGGTTTGCTCTTTCTCTCATTTGTTCTCTGGGGAAAAGCTATGTGTGCAGGAGACTCTTTTGCATTGGGCTTTTTTCTTCTTTTAACCTACACACCGGGCTGCGTTTAAATGAGGAAAGTCCAGGCCAGACAAATATACTGTATGCATGAAGAAAAAAAGATTCCTTAGTCCCCTATGGGATTTGGTACTGTAGTCTCAGAAACAAAAGGACTGAGGAAAGTCTCTGTCTTGCTCAGATGAGCTTGAAAGAGACAGATCTCTCTCAACTCTGCTCTGCAGAGTGCATCATGTGTGACAGCTGTCCTTATCTTGGTCCTCTGTGGGTGACTTGAGATGATGGGTGACAAAAGTGCCTCCCAGCTGCATGGCCAGTGTGGCAAAGGGGATGCAGAGCCATAAGGCTGACCCCTGGTATCTGTGCCATGCTGCAGTGTCTCCTCTGCCTGGGGAGCTTAGGGGACCTGCACCACTGCGTGATATTCCCATACAGCCCTGGGGATGTTTTGAGTACACTGGGCCAAGGCACTAGAGATAAGTACGGAGACCTTGGGACTGTTTTGACCTTGGGACTGTTTTGTCTTTGGGACACCAGGACAGAGGGTAGAGGAAAGTGTCTGATGGTTTTGCAGCAGGCTGTTTTCTGAGGCGATGCTGAGCTGCAGTCCCCTCTGTCCAGAGAGCTTCCTGCAGCTCATTGCTACTTCCAGCTGGAAGCTGCACATACAGGATGGGCCCTCAGAGAGCAAAAAGAGAAAAAAACCCAGCCCAGTGTAAATCAGTGCAAAATAAAATTACTTTCCCCCACCTCTCTGGTGGCTGGGGGCAGACACTGGAGGGTGCTGAAGGAGCCCTGGGGACGTGGTCCCTTGTCTTCACAGGCAAGCCCAGGGCACTGCTATCACTGGGTGCTGGCTGGGTGATTCAGAGCAGCTCAGTCTGCAACACCGCCTGGTCTCCTGCCTGCATTGCCCCCTGCCTGTGCTTCCTCTCTGCCTGACAGCCTCTGAGTGCAGGCACTGCCTCTGTGACTTGGTTTCTTACGGTGGAGGCTGAGCACACATGGACTGGGTGCTGCGAGCAGTGTGGCAGTGCAATCCCAGAAGGATGTGGTGAGCATGCTGGGGAGAGGGAGAGGGGTCCCATCTCCCTATACCATTGGGTGAGCCTGGAGCAGCTAGCCAGCCAAAAAGCAGCTGTCCCACCAACAGAACAAAGGAAAGTGGTGGTAAAGGTGGATTGTTTTCCATTTCAAATTCTAAAATTGTCAGCCATCTCTAAGTGATATTAATCACGCAGTGCATACCTGAGACGTTTTCAGATATAACGTCAGCAGCAGCAGTGACTTGGTTCGCAGTGCAGCCAGCCACCCATCCGGAGCTCCCTGGGGGAAGAGGGATATCCTAATTACTTTAAAGGGATGAATAACAGTAGTGCTCATCCCAAGCTGCTGAAAGCCAGATGCTGCCAGTGAGACACTGGGCAGATGGGCAACTCCATCACCTTCACTAGGATGATACAGAGAGTACTGGGATAAATGCAGATGGGAAGAGGAGATATTACCCAACTGTATCTCTTGTATATTCTCTTTCACAGGACCCTTTTTTTCCCCCTATTATGCATGTGCGTGTTTAAGTTGGTTCCAAAACAACAAATGCTCTTTTAAAGTTCAGCTTCATGATCAGAGGTTCATGTGTGTGATGGAGACAGATCAAACAGGATTCAGCCCACACAGGCAAGAATTTATGCTGCCAGAAAGTAACTCTGAGAACAAGTTTGGTAGCGTTTGATGGAGGCAACGAACATAGGTTCTGCAAAAGGGCAATGAATTCCTAACATATAAATTCCAGAGATGGAGATAGCAATCTCTTCCATACACATATAGGATATTTTTTATTTCTTAAAGTGTTAGCTTGACATGTATTTTTATTGTAGTGAGATTGAAACATGTCACTTTTATTTGCATTTACATACCAACATTGGTCAGATGTTCTTAGAAGCCTTTGGCAAAATGGAGTAAAACAGATTGTGAAAGCGGACTTGTAATATTTGCAGTAAGCTCCTGCTGGTCACCAAACCGAGCATCTTCAATACTTACAAGAATTTCCATAATCAATTAATTCTATGAAATTACCTTTTTTAAAAAAGTAGATAAACCAGAGGTGTCATCCCTCAGGGGATATAAATTCTTTAAAGATTCAGCCCTGCTCAGGGGCTTATTGCAGAGTGCTGCCAGCCCAGAGACAAATACCATGTCCTCTTCAAAGTTACATAATTTCAGCTCTCAGTCAGGGAATTAGGAATCAGACCATCATAGATGTCTAAGCTGCTTCCATTTCCTTTAAGAAACATCTGTTTCTCAAGCAGATTACCACGGCTGGTGGAAATGCTATTTTATTTTAATCATCTAGAAGAAAAATGGAACATGAGCTGCCAGGGGAGGGAAGACGGTTGCTCTTCCCCTCTTTCGTGTGAAGCAGAGAAATGCTTGGAAAGGCCGGTCAGGAAAAGGCAGCCTTCCCCAGGGGAGTGACAACTGCTCCTCAGGGATATGGCTGCAGCACAAGCTGCCCTCTAAGGCAGGGGTGGCCACTGTCACTTGGAAGTGGAAAGACTTCCAAGTGGAGAGTTACTTAAATCCCTTACAATTGCCCATTTCCTCCTTTTTAATCCTCTGTCATATCAGATGTGTTCCACTTGTGCTGGGCTGAATTGCCCTGTAATAGCAGCAGAGAGCACTGTGGTTGGTGCTGCAGGCAAGCAGAGAGGAAGGAGCCAATGAAGCACCTGCCTGGAGAAGCAGATGATTTCCATGAGCAGCTGCTTGTTGGCAAGCACCTCCTTGGGTAGCACAAGCCAAGGTCACTTGTGTTCCATTTGGCAATACAGCCGTGGATATAGGAGTTTCAGCTTCACCTTCCCAATTACTGGGCCAGAAAAGTGACCAGAATGCCAAGGCTGATTTGTTCTCACTTTTTGTTGATCAGAGGGCTGGCCGGTCTAACAAAGCTGATGCTTTCACGACAGTTTTGGGGCTGTGCCTTTGAGCCTTCCAGGCTATGAGCGTGGAGGCGTGTGCAATGAGGGGTGGATGAGAAACATCATGTTTTGGTATTGCTGTGTCTGTTTTCAACCGAGTCTATGAAAATCAGAGCCCATGCTGAGGTGCTTTGGTCAGGGCAGCAAGGGGAGCAGCGACAGAAGCACCTCCCAGCCATGTGCCTATGTATTCTTTTGGGGGCCGTGGGCATTATCACTGAGGTGGAGGGAAGAAGCTTGTTCCCTATTCAAGCCTTGGGAGACCCTTTCACTAGATATCTCAAATCTAAAACAAACTAGCAACTCGCTTGAAAACTGGGAGCACAAAGAAAGCTGGGCCCACTGCTCTCCACCTTTGTACTTCTGATACAGGAGTTCAAAATCACCTCTGAAGTGAGAGTTTAGATTAGGAAGCAGAAATCCACACAAAAGGCTTTCTTCTAGTGTTGCATTTGTGCTCCCTACCCTAGGTATAGTTTATTCAGTACTAAAATCAGGTTTTTTACCGATAAGAGGAACAAAAGGCAATTCTTGAGCTCCAGACAGCAAAATGTAGGGGTTTGACACCCTGAATATACAGCAGTGGTGTAGTACCCAGCTTGCCCTGAAAAGACATAGGTGCAGAATTTTCTAAATATTCCTCTTTCCCCATTCCTCTACCAGAAATGATTAAAAAAGGAAGCAGATACATAATTTATCCTTCACATAACTTTCCTTGGAGTTTCCCTTAGTTTAATATTTTTGAACTTTTTGCATTCATGTGTTCAGAATGTGGGGGGAATTTGCCACAGAGTTTATTTTACAACTTCTTTCTCCCTTTTTGTGGTTATTCACAGCTTTTTAAATGTATAATACATTGAAAGGGTGCATAGCTGGTAGAAAGCTGGCTGAGAAAGGAAGGGACAAGAGGATGCTCCCTCTCACTCACAAGCTACCACTATGGAGTTCCACTCTGCTCCTTTAGGGGGATAAAGGAGCATTATCTCCTGTTCCCCCCCCCCCCCAGCCCTCCTTGAGGAAGGTCTTGACAACAAAGAAACCAGTGGGCTCAGCCACCCGCTGCACCATGGCAGCTCCTCACCCCAGCCAAGCAGGCATGCTAGTGTGCCTCCAGGCATCATTTGGTGCATGGTAACACACCACTGCCTTGCCATCCTCAACTCTATTATGAGAAATGAGCACCACCTGGACGCTGGCTGCCCTTACCTTCTTGAAACTGCAGCAAGTGGCTTGCCTGGTGTCTGGATCCCAGTTAAACCAAGTGCTTCATTCCTCACTGGGCCATGCAATAATTATTCAGGCTTCCAAGGAGGTTTCCAACCCAAAGCCAGACCAGCTTTGGGCTCACACCAGGCTGCTCAAGGCTTGGTCTTCAAAACCTCCAAGGATGGAGCCAGCCCAACCTTGCAGGACATCCTGCTCCGCTGTCTGGCTGTCCTCCTGCGTGAAAGGCTTCTCCTTAAACCCAGCTTGACCCTCCTGTTTCAGCTTTTGCCCTCCTACTATGCACCACCACAGGGAGCCCAGCTCCATCCTGATGACCTTCCTGGTGGTACTGGGGAGCTGTTGGATCCTCCAAAAGCTGACTCTTCTCCAAGCTGAACAAGCCCAACTCCCTCACTTAAACCCCATTCACTTAAAACAGTGCAGGGATGCAAAGTGCCCAAGATAAAAAGATAAACCCCAACCTATTTGCAAAACCCCAACAATTATCCTTTGGCATCTCTATCAGTGTTTTTCTAAACAATTACAGATATAGCTAAAAAAATAATTTTCAGCCTTCCTCTCAACATGAAATCCTATGCTCAAACGTCCCCACCCTGCTAAGAACCATCTGCGTTTGAGGTTATACAGCAAAGGGAGCACACACCTGCCAGGCCCCATGGAGTGAGAACTACAGAGGGCATCGCATAATGCAATGCCTTAAAAATTTTACATTTTTCATTAAGCAAAAGTGTCTCAAAACTCAGTTTTAGCCTGGGAATTATGAAGGCAGACTTAAATGGTTGGCTTTTTGAACACATGAAATCACAATCAATCTGTTCTCAATCCAGTCATCATAGTCTCATAGAGATAAGGAGGACAACATGTGTAAGGAAGATGGGGTAAAGAAAGTATATTGGAAATAGTCTTTAATTAAAAAAATAATCAACAACAACTGAAGTAATGTCAAGTGAACCTTTGGAAATGTATGCAAATAGATGAAAGAAGGAAAATGAGACAGCTCTGTTAAGTGAACGAAGGAAAGTCTTTAAATGGCTTAATAATAGGAACACGTCGGGAAGCAGTGAGGTTAATACAGAAATGACATAAAGCAGTGGGAGGTCTTGGACTAGATTTATTGTGCATACTAATTGGAGGACACTGAATACCAGATAATAGCTGAAGGATGGGGCTGAGGTTCTGTCAACATCCTCTTGTTCACAGAGGATGATCTGGCAGAATTTAATAGCTTCACAATATTGCTGAGAGTGACACTTTAATAGGTAACAAAATGCTGTATTTCAGCACTGTGCAGGGGGAAACCATAAGAAAGAGAGCAGAAAGGGATGCACCGGGAGGCCTATCTGACAGCCTCCAGATGTGAAAGCAGCACAGTTTCCCCCAGCCTTTCTCAGCCTAAAAAAATAGCCCAAGCATTCATCTGAGGTGATATTAAAGAAAGCTTTAAAATAACAGCACCAACAACTGAGACCACAAATGTCTTACAAGTCTTTTAAACCTTGTAGCCTTGCACTGACTGAGCTCAAGCACTTGCTCATTAAAACCTGAAAGTTAATTGGAGCAGGAAAAGCAAGCAGCTCTTACCGGTCCTTACTGCCCAAGGTGAGGTAAGTGCAGAAATTACCCAGACAGTAAATAAATGTGCTTTTTCTGTGGCAGCTCTTTATTAAAAATTCCCACCAAAAATCCTGTAGCAATCAGCCACGTAGAAGTCACAGTGCATGAGCATAAACTTCAGCTTTGCAATACTCAAGCTCTGAGTTACAAGGCAGACTTCTGAGTAAGGAAGCCATTTGCTAGGAAAGGCACTTCATGAATATTTTTTTGTGTACCATTTAGCATGCCAACACAGGAATACTGTTTATAGAAGTCAAGCGGCACTCTCTGGGCGGAAGCTTGATAGTCTTATGAAATCTCATTCCTTAAAATCAAAGTGTGGTGGCTGAGGCAACGTTTGCACAGCTGAGGGCAGGCACTGGAGGTGGGAGGCAGGGTGTGCAGGGGAGGGGCTGCCCCACTAGTGTCACTGGGGATGCTTGTTGGGCTCTGCTGAGCTGGCAGCTATGCCACAGGGCTGTGGGAGACCGGTGCCTGTGGGGACTTGGGGTGAAGTCCTGCTGCATCTCTGACCACTTTTGGTGCCTGCAGACAGGCCATGGACCATCACTGGCCCCAGAGGCTTGTTCAGAAGTACCCACATTTTATCAGCTGAATATGCCACTGGGGTCCATGGTGGTATTCACCAGATGTACACTGACTGGCACGGGAGCCTAAACTCCAGGCTCACCTGTAGACACACAAACTGGGGGCAACTTCTGGAGATCTGAGTCGGAAACTGAATCCCATCTTACCCTTCTCTCCTTCATTACACTGGCTCTAAACTAACGCAATAGATAGTCTTCCAGCCACAGCTCCCACTTCAGTGTCAAAGAACAAGGTATACTGTTCACTGTGCAGTGTTTATTTTTTTAAGACACAATGCAGGGAGGCATAAGAGCATGTGTGCTTGTTGGCCTGACCTCAGCAGAGCTCAGAGCTCAGAGGGTGAGGTGTCGTGAAAGTCACCATAAATAAAGAAGCACCAGCCAGCACCTGTCTTAAGAGGTCAAAGTACTTGCATCGCTCCTCATCCACATAAGAGGGAAAATGATCTTTTAAGCGATCTTTCTAGGCAGAGGGAGAAAGGCAACTTGGGTGGCTGAGCACCACGAGCCCCTAGGCTCATCCTACACCCTCTGTATAGCATCGCCCTCAAATCTCCAGTAGCTGCTGATTTTTAGGCACCCCTTTCTCAAAAGGTGCACAGTGTTTTACTCCAGGGAGAACGGACAAACTCGATGCATTCAGAGCAGCGAAGAGAAATGTTAATACAATGTAAATTTACTGGTGAAGGATGTGTCAAGACCATGTAAAACATACTTGGTAAAGTACTTTGCTATGCAACTAGAAACCGCCCAGCTAAAGGCGATCAGATATTTATCCGCCAAGGCACATTACTAGGATAAGCTGAGCATGTAATCTAAGCAGATGACCTCACACGGTACTTGTTTAATTGGCTCCATTTGTGTGAAAGCATTGGAATCAGATAATAAAAAGAAATGTTTCCTCTCAGTTGAGATACAATCCCCTTGACTTTTAGAGTACATCACCAAAATGGTTTTCCCTTCCAGGTTTCTGACTGAGCATCAACTTTACTTAGGTAACTGCAGCTGTGCTCAGACATGTAAATACAGGAAGGGAGAACACGATGAGCTGGGAGGAGAGTTTTTTGAGGACATGGAAAGAACAAAAATGCTAGAGGAGCAGGCTGAATTAAACCCAAGCCCTCAGCTGTGCTCCACTGCCTGAGGCTGGTTCATCTCAGAGCATCACTTAGGGGTGCATAGTGCCTGGGCAGCCCCACACCTCTGGGGCACTTGAGGTGAGTGGGCGCTGGGTGTGCTCCACCAGTGACATGTTTAGTTCCTCAGGTCTGAGCTCTGTGGCCTCACCAGGATCTTCAGGTCTGATGCAAATTTTGGGGGGCGCAGTAGCTGACAGCCTCCAGGAAGCTGGAGCAGATGATCTAACACCTCTGTCAAGCCATACACCCCATGCAATTAGAAAACATTGTACAAACCCATTATTGTGAGCTTGTCATGAGCTGGTACATTTGTTGTTTGTTATGGAAATGCCAGTGCTGATTAAATGCATTAGCTTTGGTGTCTGAAGTTGTCTTCTATCCATGTGAAGATACCATTTGCAGGTTTTGTAGCAGGGATCCATCCCAAGGGTTAAGCCCTAGGAGCCAAGAGCAATACAGGAAAGAAACTGAGCCCAAAGTTTGGTTTTTCTCTTCCAGTCTGAGATACTGAGATACTGTGTTCTTTCCAAGGTGCCCAACCTTCTTGTGTCCCAGTCAGCCCAGCTGCCAAACTGTAATAGCAAGATCTCACTGAAAGCCATATGTTGCGGCTGGGCTGTTTGCGGGAAAATTAAATTAAACCAATCCATAACAGTTGTTTTAATGCCATTTCTTGTTTGCTTGAAGTCTTGGTCCCTGATTACTATTGCACAATGGCAATGTATGAGCCAATGGTTTTCAGAAACCTGAGGGACATGCCGGACACTTCAGAACCACTGCCAATGAGCAGCATGGAGACTTCCAGTGCTGGAGGCACTCTCAAGAGGGAAACTGGGAAAAGTTTAGGAAGAATAGCAGCTTTACTTGCTTCAAAATTCAGCTAAAAGCCAAAATTGCAAAGCAGTGTTACCATAGACCTTTTCTTGCTACAGGAAAACATCTTCAAGCCCGTGGTTAACTTCATTCCACAGATTTTTTTTGCTCTCTTCTTGCCTTCCTCCTTCTCTCCCTCCCTCCCACTCCCAGCCTCTCACTGCATGTGTGGTTATCACAATAGGGAAACATTCAATCTACAAGACTAAGCCTGATCATAAGACACTCTAATGCGCAGGTTATCATTGCTGTAGGACATGGAGAGCTGTCAGTCAGATTAGGGACTGGATTGAATTGAAAGCAGAAACCAAAATTCCTATGGAGGAACTGATTTCTCTGCATAATGAAAAAGTCAGCAGAGCTCTTCAGTGTTTGTCAGTCTGACCAACAGCATGGACACAGTAGACGAAGTGCCTCACACCGTCAGCCTGTGTCCTTGATCCGCTGATCCTGCGCTTGGCACAGGCAAGGGGGACCAGAATGCTCGGTCCTTTGCTAAGAGTTAAGGCTTGAGAGCAACATTCCAAAATATGTTTAAGGGAAAAGAAGAAAAACAAGTTTGTTTGCTTTATGGGCACTGTGAATATTAGACTTTTATTTCTTCATAAAACTGGGGAATCCTGAGAGTACAAAGCTCTTTCCTGGCTGGATAGGAGACTTTCACTTTAAAAATAAACCCAGTATCATAGTGGTGCCTTACACACACGCATTTTCCTCCCATGCTTTTACACTGAATCGAGAGAGACGAGGGGAAGAACCCTGTGGCACACAGAGAAGCAGCTAATATATCCACAGCAGTGCTTTCTAGTGCTGTTTTATGTACATGATCAGTGGCTTGTTTGCAGCCATTAGTGTTAAGATCTCATTTGTATGACACTGGTTTATGTCTTCCCTCTTATTAGCACTAAAGCTGGATTTCTAAGAGAAATCTAAGCACTCTTCCCTCTTGTTATTCTTGCAAGGCCTAGTAATAATACTGATTTAGGGGCATGGGGCTCCTGTGCAGTGGTGTGGGTCCCATGTGGAGCAGATCTGACAGTGCCTCAGACAACATGGCTTCTGCCCCAGAGGTCACCTAAACCTGCCCTGGTGGGTGTGCTTATTTGCAGATACCCTTTTGGGGCCGCCCTGCGGTGCAGGCTTGGGAAAGGTCCACAGCAACCTCAGACTCCCTGGTGCAACAGGAATAGCAGACACATCTCCAGTTTGTCTCAGGATGCTGGCTGTGCTTGCCAGGCTGCAGGCTGGGAATGTCTGGGCTACAATGGGGTCCCCCTAAACTGCACTCTCCAGCCACCCCCATGTGAAGAGATGCTGCTTAAGCTTGGGTCATATTTGGAAAGGTTAGAAAAGTCATTCTTTCACCTTTTTTTTAGCCTTTTTTTTTTTCCTTTTTTCCACCCAAGATTTCATCCTCCCTAGAAGCTGGAGGCCAGGGAGGAGACACCTCTGCACTCTAGTTCAGAGGCCCTTTGCCTCAGAGCTGTTTCCTCAACAGTCCTCCATCAAGGACAGCCTTTGTCTGGGCTGGGAAAAAGGCACTTCCCTAATTAAGTTAGCTTAACCACCACTCAGGAAATACAATGTTCGCTAAACTCATCCGCAGCCAGGCAGTGATGAGGATCGCAGCTATTCTGTGGGAATGGAGCACATGTCAATTATCCCCTGAATTTCAAAGCTGCAAAACCCAATAGTTTCCTTGGCAAAATCTGCCAGGCATGACATGACTGCTACTCGCACTCTGCACGTTTCCTAGTGTAAAGGATTGGACAACCTCAAATACCATTTCCAAGAATAGCAAGGGCAAATGAACTGCAAATTACTAAATTCCTTTTATTGCTGGGAGCTACAAAGTAATTTAAATTAGTTTCAGCCTAAAGTGAACTGTGGGGCAAGCTGGGAAATAAAGTAAGTGGTGACATTTTAGGAACACCTTTAATGATCATTTAAAGAAAATACTTCATTTCACACCAACGCATTTAGTAGTCTTAGGAAATACATGTTTGTAAAAGACCACTGCTTTGTGTACAGGCATACACACAGCACATTAAAATGCACACATTTACCTATCTGTATGCATTCAGATATAGTGTAAAGTGAATACTTTTTGTCCACTTAGAACCTAGCCTTGGTGGAGAAGGGGATAACAACTGAACCCAAGCAAGCATATGTTTTTATGGAGAAACGCTATTAACATTAGGGTTTGATTTCATAATGCTCTTTCCCTCTTTCCTAAGTTCTCATCTGTAGGTGGATTTACTGAGCACATAGGTAAAATAATGATCTTGTGCACTCTTTGAACAGCTTCCTGCTCCAGGAACTACGTTTGGATCCTCCTGTGGTTTTGATTAATGTCCTACCTGTGACTTCTGCAGATCTGAGCTGGTTTGCTTCTGCAGGCAAAAGAGAGGGGAATAAGCTACAGCACCTGGCACTGTATCATTGCAGCTGGAGCAGAGAAGTCATAAAATGTTTTGCCTTTTAATGAAATAAGATAGAGGGACTCAACACTTCCCCTCTTGCAGCATTACCGTGAAAAATAACTCCGTCATGCAGAGTGGTGTTAGCTGCACAAGCTTTGCATGTCACAGCTAAAGCAGGCAGATAAAAACAACAGCAAGGATAGTAATAATAACAAAAAAAAAATAAATAAAAGAGAATGAAAGAAAAAGAAAATTGTTGGAAATCTTTCATACCGTCATATTTCTTTTGGTGGGGGAAGGTTAAATCTTCAGCCAGCCAAAAAATCAAGAATGAGATTTTTCCCCTTTAGAAATAATGGATCAGTGGCTGCAAATACTGAATGCAATATGCAGTTGCAGAAAGCTTTCAGTCAAGTGGAGATAACTTCTTCATGGTACAAAGCACTTTCTGTGACCTCAATGTCCTAAATGTAAAGCAGCACAGTGCTGGTGTCACAGAAATGAGACTGCTGTGGTTGAATGGGTGAAGGGAGTGAGGGTATGATTTCAAAGGGGAATGTTTGGGGTGATGCAGGTGACAAGGACCAGCCCATGCTTTTTTGTCTGTGTGTTTTCATTCATTTCACTGTTTCTGGAGTTTTGAACTGCAATTTCTGTGCTGAATCTTTGAGTATAACTCACACATTCCTCCTGTCTGGTACCTGGACTGCAGGCAAGAAAAAATGGAGATGGGTGGGAGAAGGTGGACCAGTGCCTCCAGGTACTCCTCCTGGGCGGGGAACTGGCAGAATACCCACTCTGGAAGCAAATTTGAAACAAGTAGAGGTGATATCAGGAGGGAAATGTTACCTGGGTTAGGCATAAGATGACCTCCACACCTGTTCAGGAGGGGATGGTGGGGGGGATGAGGCATCTTGTCCTAGGCCATCTCTTCTAAGAGGTTAGACAGAGCTCTGAATCATGACCTAAGGGAACATCCTTGCAAAGAGGGTCACAGCCTTGGCTCCTGTAGCAGGGCCTGCTGAGCATCCAGAGGAACTAGGGACAAGAAGCTTCCTTTCAGCTAGTTCTTAAAGACCAAGAGGACAAAAGAAAGCCCTGCAGATCTTAATGGCCTAGAAGGAGGGTTTAGAGCTCTGAAAAACCACCATCTTCCCTCCACAGGTACATTCCTGACAGATAGACATGTTAGGGAGAATAGGAACAAATAGCAACACATGCAATGGTCTCACCATATGCCCTTCTCCTAGCCTCCCATAGGATGTTCTCACTCCCTGACACAGGCCCGAGACTCCCACTCCTGCTTCTGCTCTGGCTGTGTCAGCTGCTTGAAAGACTATTTCTTGATCTGTGTGCCTGAAGAAGCTTTTCAATTAGCCTATGAGCAGATCAGCAGTACTTCAGATGATCAGGCTATGGGTAGAAAATGAACTGAGGATCATAAAACACAGAGCTGGAAAGCACAGACATGAAACCTTCCCCTCCAGCTGAGGAGAATGCTGGCAATATCAAGAGGGCACAGTGGTCCTTCAGGTGGGGTGGTTTTCCTCCAACATTTCTAGGTGTGACTGACTCTATGAACACAGCAGCCATTGATGGCTGCAGAGAGACCACAAGCGAAAGCTCCTACGTTTCCTCTGCTTTCCTTGGCTAGTTCCTGGCAACAGGCCAGCTGTTGTCAAAACGGGACATTTCAGGAAGAGGTAAGACTAGAAAAGCACAGGCTGGGTAGCAATCTTGTGGCCAGGCAGGAGAGAATTTGTTTTTCTGTGATGCCATACAGAGCACAGGGCAGCCTGGACATTTTCACCTGTGAGCTACTAGCCCCTCTCTGCATGGCTCCTCTCTTTGCTCTTTTCCCTTTGGGCATGGGGACAGCGCAGGAGCCAGTTTTGTGGATGACACTGGCAGACGCTGCAATGACAAAGCCTGGCCAAAATCTTAAGAAATTGTGAAAGAAAAAAAAGGCTTTTTGAGTTAAGACCAAACAAAAGAGAGCAGAGGGCTATATGCTCCGGACCATGCTTTGCAACAGGAGGCAGAGGGGGCTTGGTTCATCACGTTATTACAATGCGTTATTACCTAGTAATAATAATAGTAATACACAGAGGGTCAGTCTCAGCTTTTGCCCCAGCGTGTCTTGAGTGAAAAGTTCATTAGGAAGCCCGGCTCAAGAGATGAAAGGACCTACGGGGCAGAGGAATGGGGAGCCTGGGAGAAAGGTGTGAGGAACCAGGAAGGCCATGTGAAGAGAAAGTGTCATTTATTGATTTTAGGAAAAAGAACCTAATTTTGTCTTAGATGGAAGGGAAAATAGGGGATATTTGGATAGGAGTACAATCTTTTCAAGTATACATCAGTCTTGTGCACCAACTACCATAAAGCTGGGGTAAGAGGAATAGAAAAAGAATATAAAAGTTTTTTTCCTTCCTTGTCTCTGAATGGGCCTGGTGCACATGCAGAAAATAGAATCATAGACTTGTTTAGGTTGTAAAAGACCATTAAGATCATCAAGTCCAACCATAAACCTAACACTGCCAAGTCCACCACTAAAACACCATTTGAGCTGCCTGTACCATAGGGGGTAAGGTTAACCCAGCAGAGTTACAGAGAGTCTTTGTGTCCAAAATACAGCCAACAGATGCTGTGGTAAGAGATAAAAAAGAAAAACTGAAGATAAATGTATTGGGATGCCCTCAGGGCAAAGCACATGTTCTAAGCCTGCCCTAACCTCCATCCTGACCCCAGCAAAAAAGTCAAAAATCCTGGAAAGAGTTAATGTTCTTAATTAATGTTAGTTTATTGCTATTGCACTTGTTAAAAATGTTGCTTCCTTGTTTCCCATAATCATTATGGTGCACTCGTACCCATTTGGGTTATTGCACCTACACACTATGTAGAGGCATGCATTTGCAGTTCAGCTCATTTATGTGATCAATGGCCCAGACTGATGTGGGAGGCTGAGCCTTTTGCCAACCACCCCTTTTGATGAGATCTTACTTTTCTTCTTCTAAATTCTATTTTCATGCCCACCCTGCCCCCGTGGAGGATGCAGATCAGCCCAGGGGTGCCATATGCCTGTTCCCGGGGTCAAGACAGGGGGTAGGGAGGGGATACCGGCGTACCCAGTGTGGGGGCAAAGTCATGGTCTGGTCAGGCTGCTTCATGAGCATTGGTAGGGTTAGTTTGTATTAGAAAAATCCAAGAGGTAGCAGTGAAAGTGCAGTTTTGAAAGGTTGCAAATGGACGTCTCTCAGCCAGGGCTGCCCTCCTGAGCTTGTGTGCTCCACTTTTGAATTCGAATGTCATGATAAGATAAAAGCAAAAGCAGGTTTGCATTAGGCTAAGCAAACAAAAAGAGATCAGGACTTTTCCATTTAAAATCCCAGCCTATGCAAAAAGTCTCATTTCCCCTATCCTTTTTGGGCTGCAGCACAAACCAAGCTATCTCAACACAGTTGTTGACATCTACTGAAATCAAAATGCATGAAGTAATCTTTGCGAAGGTCACGGTGACCTCAGTGCTTAGCACAAAATTCTCACATAAGCTGGATTTTCTGGCACATCCTTGTTTGTAGCTAGGGAACCAGACATATAGAGACATGATCTTCCGTTGGCTTTGCTCATTCCCAGCCTGACTTGGCTGCGCCAGAAGTACAGTTGGGCTGAAAAATGACTGCTGATCAGACAAAGTGAATTCAAGGACACAGCTCAACGTGAGCACTGAGAAACTGCTGCATCACTTTTGAATGAGGGGAACCAACTCGCACTTTCCTCTTTGCCAAACTAAATAAGGAGCAGTTGCAAAGAAATGAATGAAATGCATTTTTGCTAGGGAGAAGATGGAGGGGCAGCAGATAAAGGGTGATTTCTAAAAGAGTCTGGAGATTTCAAACCACAGTGTGACTCCAAGAACCAACCTCTCTGCAGGTTGTTTCAAAAACTTCATTGTAATGTGTTTCTCCAACTGTGGGAGAAGTTGGAACAGCTACAAAATTTGACATCTCAAAACTTGGCTTTAGCAAGGATTTTCCTTTAAAAATAAAGATTCATTTTGATTGGAGTGCAATAACTCTAATACTAGCGTTACTCGTACATTTAGGGCTAGTCTGAAACATAAAGTATTATGTGATGAGGATTGCAGTGGATCTCTCAACTACCATGTTCTTCCACTCATCTGAATATTGTGCTGTCATTAATACTAAGACCCAATACTACCAAAAAAGCACGGCAAAAAAACGGTGGTTTAAGGCAGCAGGGAAGGGGACCTCATGTGCATGCTGTGAAATTGCCTTTTCCTACCTCCCACCCAGACCCCTGCCCTTGATTGCCCAAGCTCAGGGTGCTCAGGGAAGAGGGCTGAAGGACAGTAAAAGATGTGTACAGTCTTTTCTGCACACAGTCACCCCAAACATGACCTGAGAGGTGAAGGAGGGCTTTTCTATTACATTTTAACATTTTAAAAGTGGATGAAGTATCATGAAAAATGGCATATTATGAAAAACACTTACTTTAAACTATTTTTTTAAAAAAACTTATTTAAAAAATACTATGTGGAAATTAGAAAATAATCCCCCCCCCAGATCTCCATCTGTCTTGATATATGCTCTGAATAATGAGTTCTCAGTCATGTCTAAAGCTCCTCACCTTAGAAAGGAAGCATTTAAGAAAATCACATACGAAAAATAGGTTATTATGTGTTGTTACTGACTGTGATAAAATCCCATTAGTGTGGGGAGCCAACATAATGTAACAGGAGGGTGTAAAGTTATTTAACACTGCCAAATAACACTGAAGCACAAGCAAAACCAGCTCCAAAAGGGAGCATGGCACAAATGGACACAAAGAGTAAATGCAGTTATGAAAGCCACACACAGACTTTTACAAAAAGGCATCTCTTCCCCAGGTGCAGCACAGCATGGAGAGTGCAGAAATGCTCTGCTGCAGCACCAAGCACAGAGCCAGCCTTGCCTTCTTAGATCAAGCAAGGTTTCTTCATGGAGTATGATGAGTTGTAGTTAAGACCTGAACATGCAGGAAAAAAATATGCCAAATAGACCAATTACAAGGAGTGGCAAAGAAACAAACCCCCAGTCATTTTCAGAATGTGTTGCCTGGTGCTAAAGTGCTCAAAAGACCTGACTTTTTTGGTGTGGGAATTATTTCATCAAACTGATGGTTAATGCAATTCATTGACCAATTTCTTCTGGTGAATATAGAGCTGTACCACTGAGGTAAACTGTTAAGACAACATTGTTTTCACAGAAAAAGGAGACTTTCCACAATTACAGCCAAAACACATATTGAAAGGAAGCTGGAGCACCTTGTCAGCAAAATTCTCCTTTTTTTGATTAATAAAAAAGAACTTGCCATCGACACTAATTAACATGCAATGAAGCTCGAAAGGCTGCCAAGGCATCTACAGTAGCACAGTGAACGGTCAGAAAACTCAGACAAGAACTTAGTGTTCCTGCCTCGTCATGTTTCTTTCCTCCACGTAGGTGGACAGGCTGAAATGGGCTGTGTGACCTCCTTCTGTCAGAAACTATTATTCATGTTATGCCACTAATGCCCCTGGCAAGTTCCACTGCCAAATCTTACATTAAAAACAACAGAAAAAAGTCATTGGGTGCCTTTCATCTCTCAGGACTAGCCGCTGCCACGGGCCCTGCTGAGGCTGAGGTAAACCCCTTGCTTGGTGATGGGCCAGAAGGGCCAGTCCTGAGGTCCTGCTGGGGCTTACGGTAGGAATTGCAAAGGGAATCACAGTAGGAATTGCACTGCGAATTGCAAAGTGAATCATGATGGGAATCGAAGTGGAAATTGCACTGGCAATTTTAAATGGAATCGCAATGGGAATTGCACTAGGAATCACGAAGTGAATTGCACTTGGAATTGGACTAGGAGTTGCAAAACGAATTGCTATGAGAATCACAGTGGGAATTGAAGTGGGAATTGCTGTGGGAATCACAGTGGAAATTGCACTGGCAATTGCAAAGGCAATGGGCATTGCAGTGGAAATTGCAATTGGAACTGCAGTGAGAACCACACTGGGAACTGCAATGTGAATTGCAGTGGCAGTTGCCCAGCTGCAGCAGGGGTGTGGGAATCCCACCAAAGCTGCTGGGTGGTTTTGGAGACATGGGTGGGCAAGCACAGATGCACCACTGTGTACCCTCTGGATATCTCCACACAGCATCTTGCCAGTGTGCGTCCCACCTCATGCATCTCTCACCCTCTTGCACTGCCTGTGTGGTACTGCCTCTTCTAGCACACCTGCAGTAAGTCAGGGCCATTGGGTATGAAGAGAGAGGCCCTCATGTGGGCCATTTTGGTTGGATGGTGAGTTGAAGGGCTTATGTGATTTCAGACTTTTTCAGGAACCTCTGGGGCGCCTATAAAATTTGTTAGCATGGCTCTGAGTCTTTGCCTTCTCAGAAAAGGGGGTAGTATATTATTACAGCACCTTTGGTCTTGATTTGGTGAAATCAGAGGGTGGCAGGTAAAGTGATGAGCACCCATCACTGAACGGGCTGGAAAGCCTGTAGAGCAGCTTTGTACAGCACCAGGGAAGCCCTCCAATCGTGGACTCCACAGAAGCTGCAGGGCAGGCAGTGGTGCCCAGTGGCCAGCCCACCTTGGTGAGGTGAGGGACCCCCCTGCATGGAGGCTGGCTGCCAGCTCTCATTGGGACAATGCTCATGGCCAGCCCTGCATGTGTGACCCCACATTAGCTACTGTCTGATAATCTGCATAAGCGATCCTAAATTACTTAAAACTCAGGCTGGATACCGTGAAGCCTCTCATAAAGCACTGTACATGTGGGAAGCTGGATCAGGATGGCCTTTTAAAAGGTGGTCAGGCTGGTTATGCTACCCTGTAGTGAAGGTGCATATTCTGAGCAGAAGTTAAAAGCAGACTTTCCTCAACAGCGAGGAAGTTTATGGTCTGCGATGTCATTTTGTGAAATGAAATAGAGGCTTACATGCAGTGATAACTTCAGGTGTCGCAGCTGTATAGGCTAGCAGAGGACTCCCACTTTGACAGGTTAGCTTGTCCCCAGTGTTCCCAGTAAGGACACGTTTATCTTGTTTTCATTTGGGCTCTGAGTCAGGAAGGTAATAAAAAACCTAACTCTTCTGAGTGTTCTTGCACTTTGTGTGTGTTTTTAAGGGAATTTACAGACACCTGAAAAGGATATTTGCAAAATGACCTATGATCCTTAACCTGCGGTACACACAATAAATCTGCCACCCTAACCATTGCCAGCCTTTTTGAATGAAAGGCTGTATTATAACAGCACATGTGTATGGCTATGGGGCTGTATATCTTATTGGACCTCATACTCCAATCAACATTTAAAAATAAAAGAAAACCAATATACAACTATCTACACATAAATTCTCTTGCAGTGATTTGGCTCTCTCTTCTCCCTCACCCCTTTCTGCCCTGACTGATGGCTTTATTATTCAAGGGACAGTAATAAACATCCTAGCTAAGCCAATGAACTTCTTCTCTCACATGTAAATACCTCCTTGGAGGATACCACAGAAGAGTAATGACTTTTTTATCTTCAGTTATTCAATGTAGATGAAATAACTGGTCATCAAAATGTAGGTTTGGATGTGATAGATTCCCAGTTTGTACCTGGACAGCAAAACAGACATTCAGTGGGAGAAGAAACCAGTCAGCATCTTTAAAGGGAAGGATATTGCAAACTACTTTGGACTTAGGGTCACACTATATGAGTAACTGTCTGAATCTAAACATAGGGTCAGATCAACCTAAAGTAATTTTTGTTTTCCCTCACCAAAGTAAAATCAAGAAAAGGTAATTTTCAATTTCAGTCAAACAACATAAAATATAACATGCTGATTTTTGTTCATGTCGCAAAAGCCAAGGGAATGAAGGCTGGATTCACAAAACCGCCTGCAAAACATCTTTTTGTCAGTCCAGCTCATGGAGCAGCAAATATATATTAGAAACTCAACCTTATATCAACCTTCTACCTAAAAGGATTCAGTCCCAGCTCCTAAGACCATGTCACAGCCATGGGGCCTGGAGTTCTCCAGGATGAGCTCAGCCTTTTCTAATAAAACAATTTTTCATTGATGACATAAATATTCATTAATCCAGAATATAACCTTCTTAAATCATTGGTTAGGTGCCTCTGAAAAGGAGAAGACCTTAGTAGGTTGGCCAGGAAGCAGGTCCTCCATTAATGACAATCTATTTGCTGATGAGGCTGTTACTGAATTTCACTGTCTTAATACATTTATTTATTCCAAATCATCAACAAAATGAGTAATACAGTGTGTCTGTTTTTCCCTTGGCTGAGCAGAGGCTCCTTTGATAAACTCTCATACCCTAAATTTTCTATACATCTGAGGAGATAATGTATGCACAGACCTATGCCCATACTCTCTCACATGCACACAGTGACACTGTGGATGCCCTGGAATCATGTGCTGTAAATTTGCAGTAAAGAATATAAACAGGCAAAGAGAAGCCCCCCCCCACCTGATTTTGTTTGACCTCACTGGGCTGTTATGCTGACATTTTCAATTCAAGCACAGTTCTGATCTGACACTTTAATTTTAAAAACTAATAAAGCAGCTAATATTGTAAATAGCCTGTAAACTTTTTTAAAACATTCAAATCATTTTCCTTGGAGACCACTGATGATTTTGTTTTGACTATATAAATATTTTGCATATTTTAGTCTTAAAAATAATCACCTTGCAAGGGAACATTTTAGCATGGCAAAAGGATGGACAATGACCACAAACAGTCAGTTTTTCAAAACACAGTGTCTCAGCATTTCCCTGTTTTAACAAAACTTTGTTGCCCACAAAACAGTCTGCTTTAGACAAAATCTACATGGTATGCCAAGAAAGCATGTACCCAAATTTTTCAGCTGTCAAGGTCAGGCAGGCTTTCCCTGCAAAGAATGTGGAGGAGAAATAAAAAAAGACCCCAAGGATACAAACAAACGCTGTATGCTCCGTATTGAGCATGTCTTGAGCTGTACCCTCAGAAGGCTTAACTACAGGACTTATGCCCTGCCTGGGTTTCTGATGCAGCGAAGGGCTCTCTGGCCCACAGTGCATGATGAAAGAATTCAAAGGGTAATCTATGCTGTCGTGTGGAGGTGAAACCTGGCAGCTGCCCTGCCCTCCCTAGCAAAGAACCTCTGCTTTGTCCACTGCCTTGGATCCCTGTACAGGGGGGCTCCCTGGGAAACAACACGCCCATCTCACTTCCAGCATTCACCCACCAGTGCACCGCTCTTGTCCTGACATTTGCCATAGTGCACGAATGCATGAAAGGCTGTGTGCAATGCAAAACCCCCCAGGCTTGAGTTTGAGATGTACAGCTCCAGATGGGACAGCCTTTGTGCCAGCCCTCCTTCCACAAAGAGTTGGGGTTGGGAAACCCTTTTCCAGGAAAGAATGGAAATTAAACACTATTTTTAAGACATTCTCTCCAAACTTTAGAGGAGTGAGGAAGGAGAAAGAAGAGCAGAGGACAAGTGGTCCTGCAGCACTCACAGAGGGATGCAGAGTGGGGGCCAGACTGAGAAAAAGGATGCTCTCAACCTTTGACAGCACCTTGCTCACTTTCCCGCTTTGTTAAGAGAAGCTACTGAAGCTGGAAAATAAGACAGAGATTTCCAGTCTCCTCTCAGCTTCCCTGCAGGAGGACTCTCAACGCTGGGCCTGCGAGGCCAGCATCATGTGGGGGGCTGTGTGTGTGCGGCCCCTGGGGAGGCAGCGCTTCTGGGCTGGCTTTCCCAGCATGCGCTGCCCAGATGTGCTGCTTCGGGCACGTCAGGATGGGGCTGATTTACTGCATCTGTACAGGCCATCTGTAGGGTAGGAGAGTGCCTGTGTGATAAATACCCCGGCCACGGTGAGCTCACTGCACATGCACCATGGAGATGATTTATTTGCAGGCACTGGTCTTTTGTCCAGAATTTCTGCATATCCAGCAGAGACATAATGACAGCTGGGTTGCGGGAAAAAATATCCAAAATCCCTAATCCTATCTACACAACACTTCCAGGCAGAAAAATAGCCATATGCATGGAGAGCCACCTCAGTACTGCTGCCACCTTCATGGTGAGGGTGTATTGCTGGGACTCACTCTGGCAGCTCCTGCTTGTATAAACGGCTTGCCAAAACCACTGAGGAACCTCACTGGAGTCCCTGACTACCGGATTTACATCCCATGTGTTCTTTCTTTCCTGGCTCAAGGCATGCATAACTCAGTAGTGAACATGGCTTGATAACGGCAGACAGTAGAAACAGCTATTGGCCAGCTGTTATCCGGGGCCTCCATTTCCCTCCCTAATTGGGATGAGGCAATGCCATAAGGTAACGAAGCAATCCAGGGGAGCTGTAGCAGACAGCAGTGGCCGTACAGATCCTTCATCCCACCCGCAGGACTGAAAGGCTTTTCAAAGCAAGTGTTTTAAAATGCTGCAGGGTCCCTGCTCTGAGTGGCCGAGGATGTATTGCTATTTATAATCATCAGGCGGATGATTCACAGCTTCGCACTTACACCATTAAAGGTAGCATTAGCACCAGGACCCTTTATGCAGCAACATTAGCTAAGCCTGAAAAACAAAGCCCTCTGAAAGGGCTTTGTCACCTTCCCTTGATCATGAAATGGTCTCTTACAACAACCCTGTACATTTCGATTACCATACGCTGGTGTTTCTACCTCTTTCCCCAGCTCGTAAAAATCACAGCCAATAAACACAAATCACCACCTGAAGGAGTCGGTGCTTTCCTCCCACTTTAATATACTTGCCCATACTTCAAAAAAGCCGGGAGAGATTCTCATATAGGCAGTGCCCAGGCTGCCTAGTCCTAGGCAAGGATTAGCTATGTGTGCACTTGGAACAATCTGCTCTTAGTTTGCTTTAACATGGTTTTTATCCCTCTAAATCACTCTCAGACATTTGACCTGACAGCAGGGTAATACATGACCTGTTCTGGGGGCAGAGGGTGGTGAAGGGCGGGAGATTTTGCCCTTTTCTTGTTCAAAACAGAAAAATGCCTCCTGTGTCTTGCTCCCTGAGCTCTTTTTTTTGTGGGGAAATTTCCTTTACGTTTGCTCCGTTCTTTCCCAATGGTAGCTATATTTTAGAATGCCAAGATAAAGGCAATGACTTTTAAGGCTCCATAATGAGAAGCTTTAGTAGGAGCTATCAGGGGAGAGACAGGCACCACTGCCAACGCATGTAACCCTGTAGAACAGAGGGAAGGTAACTGGCAGGCGCTAGTAACAGGATAGGGAATGTAAGTACCTTGGAGCCAGAGCTGCCTTCAGCCTGACCTTGTTTTCAGCGGGGGGTCCTGGCAGGGCTGCATAGGCATTGATGCAGCGCTGATTCCACCTGCCTGCCACTCTAGCAGGTGGGGAGGGTGGGGAGGCAGGAGGCAGCGGGTGCCTGGCAGCAGCACCTGCTCCCTGGCTGGGCTTTTCCCACCCTGTCCCTGCAGATTCCTGCTGGAGGGCCTGCACTTGAACAATGCCAGTGCTGTGGAGCAGGAAAACAAAAGTAGCTTTTCATTTGTGGCTCTTGCACAAAGCAGTGGCACTTTAAAACTTTCCAAGAGTTGCATGTGACTCCCATTAAAGTCAATATGAGTCATGTGGCAAACAACCCCCCAAACACTTTGAAGATATACTGCAATTTATGCTTTTCTGACCCCTACAAAAAAAAAAAGAAAAACGGAATACTATTGTAGACCGGGACTTCAAGGACAGCTTTGCAAGAGCAGTTCTCTTTCCTTGTTTGCTCCTAGACATAAATCACGGCAGGAGAGAGCACAATCAGTTAGGCTGTTAGTTGGTGATGGTATGGCAATGACTGGGAAAGGGAGGGAAAAAAGGGTGTGACAAGTGTTGGCAAAAACTGTATTGAATACTTAAGACTCACACAAAAGTACTAACTGCAAAGGAACCCGTGTGGTTTCAGCACATGGAAAAGCTGAAGTCCTAACAGAAACTAGAGGGAAGCTGTGCTCCTGAGTCTGCGTCAGTGCCAGACCTCCTTGGGGAGATGGTTGACCAGGGGAGTGGAAGACATGTGAGTCTCACTGTCCCCTTCCCAGGTGGTCTGATCTAGTTAAGCTAACACTTGGCTCCAATGCTGTGTTTGGGGCTGGCAGTACCCACCACATGTGCACCCCACAGTGAGGGTGAAACACAGCCTGGCTGGTGCAGCTAACCAAGAGCTAGTCTTTCCAGAAGCCCAGGCTTGAGGCTTGACTGGAAATCAGTGTGAATTCCTCCCCCATTCTCCCTTGCAAGGAAGAGCCCAAGCGTAATTTTCCTCCCACAGACTTGTGCCCAAAGCCCACCACTGAAGAGAGCAACTAATAGAAAAAGCCTCCTGAAGCTGTGGTTTAGGTCTCCAGCTGCTTTTCCCAGGGATACACATTTTTAAGTGACCAGCTGTAATGCTTACCAAAACAGATTTCTCCTGTACAGGAAATGTCAGTGCTCCAGCACAGACAGTATTTCCTAAAAAGAAAAAATGCACCTTCGTTTCATCAACAGCTGCTTATAAGTGCCCAGCACCAGGCACACTGGAGCAGCAGAAGCTCTGTGACCCTTAACGCAGCATCCTCAGCCCCTTATCCAAAAATGGCATTCAGAGTCTTTCACAGCCCTGCTGTTGGATCATACAGGGCCCCTGAAACTTTTCCCAAAGAAAATGGTACAAATCATGATGAGAAATTGCTCTGGTTTTTAGATACAATCATTGAAACAGTCCTACAAACTCTCACTCTGACAGTGAAAAACCCTCTAAAGATAAGCTGTTCATCACAGACCCTCTGACTGCTTCAGGTTTTCCCATGTTTCAGTGCTCCTGACAGCCACTTAAAACTGGATCACCTGTACCCCTGCTCCCATGGCTGTGACCTGAGTTCCTTTGAGCTGCTCCTCCTGGCTCCCTGCTGCCACCAGTGGACTGAAGAACAATGCCTGAGCCAGAAGAGTGCCTGAGACATCACTTCCATGTATCCATGCTGCAAAACTCTTCCCAGTGCCATAAATCCTGCCCTCCACCCTCACCATTACAGGGTGCCAGGAGAGGCAGGCAGCTGATGCTGTCGGTCCCAATACTGACACTGTGCCAAGGTCACTGTGACTGACTGGTGCTCCCAGGTGAATGTCACCTCAGCCTCCACGTCCTGACACCCCTCAAGAAGTTCACCTCATACTGTTCCTCAAAAAAAATGTTTTTGCATCTCTCTAGCCCCTAAGGAGCCGCAATAAAAGAGGATGAAAGATTTATCACTGCAGCGACAGAATGGCAGCTCAGTGAGTATTAAATAACTACAATCGAAGTAGACAGGATTTGTTTTGATGAATAGTAAGTAGAACAAATGAAAAATTCAGTTTCCAGAGAGAGCTATACACTGACTGGACTTAGATTAAATGGATAAATGGAGGAAAATGGAGGAGTGAGAATTTTTTGGTAATTCCTTGATATTTTGTTTTGACAGTTTCAGAGTAAATTGTTTCAACACATTATTTTGAGAGGATGTTTTTATTCTAAAATTCACATGAATTGAGAAATAATGACACAGCATGTCATGCATTATCCTGAACCAAAGTGTGATTTCTTTCATCTTTTTTCTAATTTAATTGCTGAACTATTGAAAAAATAATCCATTCAGGTAAGGCCGAGCAAAATCAAGGTTGACAAGAGGTCTGATAATTTGATTGCCATCTACTCGTGTCCCTGCCTGGCATGTAAAATTATTTCAGGAAATTAAAACCTCCATAATGGCAAAAGTAGAATATACTTTTCTGCGCTTGTCTCCTCTAAAATTTACTCTTCATTTTATCTTTCCCTGTCCTTGTCTCACTTTTCATCTTGTGTGGGATTTCTTTATAAAAGATATTTTGTCCCCAGAACAGAAAGCACAATGATGATCAGCAGGTGACAGATGACATCCAAGAGAAAATGCAGTGCTGCTCTACAGCAATTCATCTGGATGCCTGGGATTAAGGTGGATGCAGTTTTCCTGGCTAGTGAAATGCATCTGTCCAGAAAGTAAATGCATCTCCCTCAGGCTTCAATGTAACTTCTACCTTTGTTTCCAGAGTAGAAGAATTCAAGAGGCAAAATCGAGACGAGCCCACTTGTATTTTCCCATCTCAGTTACACACCTTTGCACTTTGAACTCCCCAACTATTTCCATGACAACAGATTGTAGACTGACATTTTTTTCCTCCATTGGCAGTGAATTTCTAAACCAGGGATTTATGAAGTATCATTGTTAAGAGATGCATTGGGATCTGACAGACATGCCATGCGTTTCTAAAATAACTCATGCCTGGCTGTCAGGAGGGTAGGGTGCTTTGTGAAACACCGTGCTTAACATGCACACCACCACCATCACTAAGTATTGCCTGCTCGCGCTGAAGCCCCGGTAAGTGGTGAGCAGTTATAGCATGCCGTAAATCATTCGCCGTATCCTTGCTTTTATGCTTTTGTAGTTTTATTGCTTTACTTTAACCGAATCAATTAAAAGTTTACTTATCGCATATCATACTTGGGTAGGGAACGTGTGGGTACTCCCAGCCCATCCCCGCAGCAGGGCCAACAGCATGTTCACCCGTGGCTCTCCCACCAGTGCACACCAAGTGCCAGGCTGGCATGTGGGGTGCTTGGGGCTACCTCAGGACTCAGATTCTGCCCAGAGCTCATTTCTATCTCCTGCCACTAAGAGCAAGCAGGAGGCAAAGTGGAGCAAGCAAATAAGGAGCAGCAGCTGGAAATCAGCCCCAAAGGCCCTCAGAGAGTGGAGTTATGGCCCTAGCAGCAAAACCTTAACATGGTACGGTTGAGCCCGGGCACAGAGGGAGCAAAGTGCTGTTAGCTTGGCGCTTCTCCACAAGTCACCTTGGTCCAGCTCAGCTGCACAGAGAAACAGTTCAAAGAGCAGAGAGGGTAAAATAGACATCAGGAAGAGAAAGGCCTCCTTTAAAAGCCCTGGTTTGATTTGTAGTTCAGCAAGTTCACAAGAATGATTGCTCAAAGCAGAAGAAAAGGTTAATGTGTGAACACTTCACCTCTGAAAACCTGGGTACCACTCCTGACTGTGTTACAAGTAAAAAATTAGATTTTTTCCAATACAGAGAAAAATTAATAAGACCTTTAATGAGTCCATAAAAACATTAGGATAGCTTTAGTCACTTTCTTTTTAGTAACTATTAGGCTTGTACATTTTCTTAATGGAAGTACAGAGTGAGAAAAGTGCTTCCTTATGAAGAAAAATGAGGAAATGGCTGCTAAAAGTGGGATAGTCAAGGCTGTGGAAATGTTACTGGTTCCTCCATCCATGTGAAGAAATGGAACTGAGAGTCAGGGGAGAGTGAACTGCTAGGCGAAGGAAACTTGAACAGCAAGGGCACAGCTGAGACATGTACAGGACACTTTGGGGCAATTACCAAATGTTTCTGTATTACAATTTTTCCTTTGAAAAACAGCAGAACTAACTAATGTAAGGAAAACCCATTTTGGTAGGATTTTCTCCTACTTGACGATGAATGCTCATTACCTTTGCTAGGTTTATTTCTGTCTGGTTACATTAATGTCAGTAATGTAGATTCTCTCTTCAGAATGAATTGAGAGATGGAGGTAACAATATTACTACTAAAATCAAAGGGTATTTTTAATACTGTAACAGTCTCCCTTGGAAAAAGTGCCTGAAGTCCAGAAATGCCACAGTAAGGGAAATCCTTTAAACTGTTTTCTGCATCATTTTTTTTTTGCTCCTACACTTTATGTTTACTTTAAAGTACTTTCAATAATGCTGACTAAGAAGTTAGGATGCAATTCCTAGTATTGTCACAGCACTTATCTAACTGCTTTTGATTCTTACTTGCTTCCTTCCCTCTCCCTCCTGCTTTCCTTGCTACCTGCTAATCTGTTAAGCAGCAAGACTCCAAGATGCACTTCCAGATCTGCTGGGGGCAGCTCAAACCCCTCAAGGTTTATCTGCTCTGCAGTGGAGCAGCCCTTACAACTCACTCCCCCGGCAAGTGAGGGCAGGCTGCCACTGAAGCCTGGAGCAGAGCACTGTGCTCCTGGGACAGTCTGGGTTGCAGCAGGGGGTACCCATGCTGTCCAGCCCCACTGAAAGTTCAGCTGGGAGAACATTAGAAGTAGTGACATGGGGCAAATCACCAGCTTCACTAGCAGTTCAACAACATGGTCTCTTCCTTGCGCCTTAGGAAAGGTGCTGACAGCTTTTCACAGCACTCTGTGTTAATGGTGGCATTTCCATATCTGCTATACAATTGCCCCCTGAGTCTCATAGGTGCCTCCCAGAGACATTTCCATAGGGTCCCTCCAGAGGCTTTTGCTGTGCATCACTGTGTGGTCTGAACTATACATCCACAGCAGAGGTGCCTGCCACTTCACTTTCCCTGCCATTTTCCCAGCTCAAACCCTTCTGGTCCAGTCAAACAAGGGGACCTGCACAGTGTTCAGGGAGCATAGCACATCCTGTGACATCTGTGCAAGGGCTATGCTTTCCATGATCAGGGCTGGAGGGCTGTTCACGGAAGAGGAGGAACGATCAGGGAATCTTCCGGAAATACAAAAAAAAAAAAGAGGCAGAAGTAGCCAAGGCCACCCTGGCTGGACAAGAACAGGCAGAGGGCTGAATTGATGCTCGCTGCTCCCCAGCCCAGCTGTCCCTGCTCTCTGGGCACGCCAGTTCAGCTGCCTCCAGGCACAGGTCCCAGCACCCGCTGGCTCAACCTGCCAGAGGGGCAGTAGTGAGGCTGGCCAGGGCCCCAGGGGCATGTTGCATGAGATAAGTGACTATGCCAAAGGAAAAGGAAGGGAGTTTCTTTTGGGGAACAAGGTGAAACAGCTTCCCTAAGCATGTAGCCAGTTTCTGGGGTCAGTTGCACCAGGCACATACATGTGTGCCAGTGTGCCCTGCCGCGCTGGGGACTAACCATGGCAGCAGGCTTGTCAGCCCTGGGTGCAGGAGATGGTCGCACCCAGCATCAGTATGGGCACCTCATGTACTCACAGAGCTCCTACTCGATGTGCATATCTCCTACAGAAAGCTGCAGCTTCACTGGCAAGATTGACCAGCCTCTCCCTCCAAAATTTTTACTGTTTCCATCCATCACAGGAGTTATCTAGCAGCAGGAGCCCTGGAGCAGACATTCAGACTCACATAATGCCTCAGCAGAGTCTGCAGTGTTACATGTGGCCAAGGACACTGTGGAAGCCAAGTTTCTGTATCAAACCTCATTTTCTCTACATACCCAGGAATCAGGGATATGACATCCCTGCATGCATTTACAGAGCACCCCATTACTTTCATCTAGTCCTTGGGAATTACCAGCGTGGGCTGCCTAAAGAGCAGGGTACAACAGTTCACTGTCACTTTAGCCTGTGGCTCACACCTCCAGAGTGTGCTGACCACATCCTGCCAAGTCTGACAGAAGAGGATGGAAATGTGAGCGTTGAGGTCCATCGGAAAACACAGCTATGCCAGCACTTTACATGGGTCCTGCCTTCACAGAGATGGCAAAGCCTGGCATTGAGCACTACCAACAGCACTCTGTTCAGATGTGCTACTCACTAAGTGCCAAAGCAACTCTTGCTTTCCTCACATTTGCCTCGCAGAGGTCACATTAGCCTATAAGGCCCTAGCACGTTCAAGACCCCAGACATGACAGCCTGCTTTCCCATGCAGCATCCTTGGTCTTGTCAAGACAAGCAGCCCACCGCCATCTTCTCTTGCTGAGGATGCCAGGCAGCAAGGTACACAGGTCTCGCAAAGTGCAGCACCTGCAAATCTTTTAAACTTTGGCCCCAGGTCCTTGCAATCCTGCAGAGAGGTGGGATAAGCTCAGCATGCTGCAAACAATTACACGGAGGTGGAGGGGAGACAAGCATCGCTCGGCTCTGTAGCAGTCAGCAAGCAGATGGCTCTCTCAGCTTGCTTCGAAACTGAGCTCCAGGGCGCTGAGGAAGGACAAAACCTATCCACTTTCCTGGGGGCTGGGCTTTTAAAACCTGTGCTTTATGCACTACAGTAATATAAATCTTAGACATGATCACTTTCCCACTTCGAGGCCAAGACCCCCCAGCAATGCTGAGGCAGACCCTTGCATACCCGTGGTAAGCAGAGCCCGACTAACACGTCCCATCTGCTGCAGTGAATCAGCAAAATCCATCAGTATTTCCCAGCAAGATTTTGGCACCTGCTTACAGAGTGAGTTGACAGCCTAACCTGTTATTCCCTGCCACAAGAATAATAAGCTTGCATTTTTACAATGCTTTTCAGTGGAAAGTTTCCTGAAGTATTTCACAAACAGCACGAAGCGTAGGAAAAGGGGCTTTCCTGCCAAAACCTGAAGCACAGCCATTCTGTTCTGGAAAACAGCAACTGCTAAGTAATGAAGAGAAACAACACAGAGCTTTTTAGGAAGCAAAAACAAATGGCTGGAGGAGTGTGGAAAGACATCCTGGAAACTTAGCTAGGATTAATATGAAAGAAACCACAAAAGCTGCAGATATGTAACTGTCTTGGCTTTAATTTTATTTCTAAAGGCTTCCTTTTGTTATTTGTGTGCCAGTTGTAATCAGGCTTCTGCTTCTTTGGAAGACAATCAAGGAAGCAATTTCTGCCTTTATTGAAAAAAAACAATGCTGAAGAACATTTAGATCACTTAGATGTCCTCCAGTCAGCAGAGCAGCAGGCTCTGAGGAGTGTTGCTGGAGGAGCAGGAGTTGCTGGAGTGATCTCAGAAGTGATAGCAAATATCTTTGAGTGCCCACACAAGAACAGGGAAATTTTGGACACACAGCTGGGATTCAGATCCAGGATAAGGTCTCTCATAGTAAGTCTCAAGGTCAGAGATGTGTGCCTAAATTTCTGTTTTCATCATTGGAGACCCAGTTAATGGAAGGTGGGGAGAAACCTTCCTCATCACAAAGTAGACACTGATGGCTCAGCTGAAATCCGATCTGTACTATACACTAGCATCTGAACTTGAATACTTTGTGCCATCTGGGACTTCGAGGGGTGTCCAGAGTGTTCAGATGGGGGGCTGACATATGGGACATGGCCAAGGATGCCTTTCTTGAGTGGCAGCTGGAGGCCAGGGCAGGACCTCAGACATCTCAGGAGACATCAGGACAGCCATGTTTATCAAACTGCCTCCCACCTTGGATCCTTCCACTCTGCAATAAGCATGCAGAAACCTCATGCCCATGCACACCCAACAAGGTGTGCACACCTACAGTTTGCTGCCCTTGGGTCAAACTGCTTTCTGTTCCTCAGTGCTGCTAAACCTAGGAACAGAAGGACCACACAGGATTGTAAATGAAAGGCCTTTCCTGCCAGGAGGAAAGGTCAAGGGATACATGAGTTTCAAATGCTAATGTGCGCTTGGCAGCTTGAGCATCAAGTAGGTGGTCACAATCATCTGACACTTGCACACTTGGTGCCCACAGAATAGAGGCAGCAATGAGACACAATGAAAGAGTGATTACTGAAAATATTGCTGGGTTTGAAAGCGGTGACTTCAATTCCAGTAGAAAGTATTCAATCATTCTATCATTACGTATTTTCCAGTCAATTTAATGTCAGTAATATCTCATTGCACCTTGTAGGGATTATGGTTTTTTGTTTTGTTTTGGGTTTGGTTTTTTTTTAATTTTGAAGAATGCTGCACCTGGATCTGTAAGACTCCAGGAACAGCCATGTGAGAACACATATTGAATGCACTTTTGCATTTCCTACAGATTATCAGATTATGGCTATCAAGTCATGGGTTATGATTTAATTACTTTTCATTATCTGAGCTGCAGAGTTCTTGAACCTGAGAAACCCACTCCTTCAAAGACTAAATAAAAATAAATTGCTAAAAATAGTACACTTATTTCTATAAGACCTTCTGGAAAAGTCCTCTGTACACCCCCAGGGCTATAAAAGTAACAAGTTTACTCTTCAAGAAAATAACAGAGTTTCATTCTGAAATAAAATTCTGAGTTCCACTATGGTGCAGGAGGTTTATCTTGAAATGCAGAAGTGGGTCTCCATACTTCTGTGTAAATTCTTCTTATTTCAACATGACTTTGCCTTTAATACTGCAGTAGATAAAGTACCTGGGAAAAGCTGTTTAATAACTGACAAAATGTCAAAGCACATTTCTGCAAAACAAAGAGATTTGTAACGAAATGTGTGTTCTAGCTTTTATTTAAAATTCTTTATTAACATGTTCAAATATTTAATCCCAGGGAAGAAGAGAACAGAGATTAGATGCCAAATTAATTGATTGGCTTAAAACAAAGACCACACTGAAAAAAGATCCCCTTCATGTGCTGCTTTGTGTGTCTGCTTGAGTAAATACTTGCAGATGCAACTAATTGGCCTAAAATATAACCAACCAATAGTAACAGTGGAATAGCAGGATTCCTCAGAGATACAGGTTTGAGATGACATCTCTTTTGCAAACTGTCTGGTTTTGATTTTGTAGAACCATATGAATGTAGGCTTAGCTTAAACCTCAGGAGGTCAGCTAATTTTAATCATCCTCCTGTCCTCAGGCAGGAGTGAATATCCATTACTGGGAGATGTGTGTCTTGTGTAGCCCTAAAACACTCCACAGTCAGTCTCAGTAGCCCATGCTAATTCTTAACAATCATTACATTTAACCTAAATATCTCATGTTGCAATTTAAGCCGATAATTTCTTGCCTTGCCTTTGGTCATGATGAAGAAATGGGCAACATCTTACTTGTAGCAAGTTTATACACATTATAAGACACTCCTGAGATCCCTGTTTCCCCTTCAGTATTCCCTTTCAGAAAGCAAACCATTCCACCTGCCCATCCTCTATCCTTTTTCTTGTTCATTTGTTCTTTCGTTCGTTCGTTCCTTCCTTCTTTTTTTCCTTCCTGCATTTGTACAGATCACTTACCAATAATTTAATTTGTTTTCATTTGATACAGAAACTGCAGGTTTGATATTTTGGTAACACATACAGGTGTGATATTTTTCATTACTTCGGTTCAGTGCTATCTGCTGTTTCAAAGTAAGTTTGCTAGCCAGATATAGATCCTCTTTTCAAGAGCATTATTTATCTCATGTCTCCCCAGTATTTTTATGAGTGTTACATGTAAAAATACAGAAAAAATTGTAATATCCACACCTACTACAGCTATTGCGCACCTGCTTTGCCAGTCATCCTGCCAAAAAAAGCCACAGGTGGGTTTCACATGTTTCATTTTTAGAAGTATGATGGTTTGCCATTCACTCCCTGCTTTTCCTTTCTTCTAGCATCCTGAAGCACTATAAAGAAAAACTATCCGTGTGTTGGCTTTAAGAACACTGATGAACGATGATGAAGGGCTGGGCTTATTAAGTCCTTGCTTTCAATCAGCAAGATTGAGGATCTTAATGCCATTTTCCTATACCCAAAATAAATGCTCCCACATTGAAGTCCTTGGCTATTTTGAAGTGTGCCCACTAGTTAGTATCTAAATGCCTGAGGTTCTCTATAATACCACAGAACTCCACGAAACACAAATACTCACTTGAAAGAGAGTAAAATCCCACTTCAAATGCGTTGAAGAAATTAATGCTGGAAATAGAGTATGAAAAAACTTAATCCAGAAACATGGGATACAATGACACTTTGGCAAAGAATCAAATAAGAGCATCTGGGAAAAAGCAAAGTTCTAGGCAAGATCAATATCTGTGCATTGTCTACCTACTGTCATTTCTAATAGTATACAATGTTTTGTCTCAGGTGGATTTTTCCCAAAGAGAGGGGATTGAAAAGTGATCCTGAGGAAAATCTGCTGTGTTATCTAAGCCAGTTTCTGCTGAGTTAGAAAACCTTGGACCTTATGAGAATATCAAAATTTAGGTGCATATGTATCTGATATGGGAGCTATAATGAACATCAGGAAGTGGATTTACATCTTGTGGGAAGCACACAAGTGAAAAATGAGTCTTTAGCACAAGTGTCTAAGGAAAAGTGTAATTCCTTTATCACCTTATAAAGGTCACCTTAATCCCTGGAGTGTTCAGCTCACCCATTACATTTCAAAGTAATATTTCTTTGTTTTGGATTTTCTCCTTCGGAAGAAGACATTCACCAAGTACTCAGAACCAAATGCAAGCTCTGAAGTACTGTTTTGTACCACAGCCTTGTAGGGCTCAAATCCATCTCCTATTAAAGTCAAGTGAGAATTGAATTCTGATCATACAAAATAAGCATTGTGTAGTGTGGGCTGTTCAACATTGTTGATCAGTTTGACTTTAGCAGGCTCAAGGGCAGCCTTTGCTTGCACTGCTGTGGTGAGGCATTAGGTGGAAAAGCTGCGGGCTTGCTGCTGTAGCAGGACAGGGAATTAGCCTACCCAATCCATTAGATGTGAGATGCTTGTTTCAAATGAACTTTTCTGTCACCTCCCTTCTTCCTGTCACCTCCCTTCTTCCCCTCCCCTGAAACAAATAGCCATTTAAGCATAAAAAATAATGTAAGGCAGAGAGAAACACTATGATTTAATCCCTGAAGACACTTACCTTCCCATATGGTATCAAGTGCCTTGACAGTCATTTACACTAGACACCTACTAAAATCAGGCGATGTTAGTCTTATCTTTTGTATTTTCTTTCATGCTTCAAATTAAAAACCTGATGGAATTTCATGGTCTGATAAATTTTAATGGATCCTTTCCACTGACTCCAGAGGCTCAAGACAGACCAACCCATCTACTGAGATGGCACACAACACCTTGGACTAGATCCATCAGACAGTTGTTCAGGGCAGAAGTGTCAAGCAGGGTTTAAGATTGCACTTCCTGAGTGCTAGAGGTGACTTCACTCTCCAGAGAGCTGGCAGAAACAAAGATGTGAGAGTGTAGTGTCAGGGATAAGGGATCCCAAAGTTCAGGGTCTTGCTTCACTTGATCCAACAAGAGGCTTGAAACAAAGGACTCATCTATGCTGTGCTGTGAAAAGCAGGACACAGAGCCCCAGCCCAACAGGATCTACCTTGCTGCCAGAATGGATGGGTTTTACAGCTGTGTCAATACAGAGCTGCACCCAAACTACTGGCTTTCCTGGGTGGTGGGTCTTGCCAAGGTAGGTGCATCAAACAGGCCTGTGTTTGAGAGGAAGGTGTGCCCATGGCGCCGTTTCAGACTGAAATGATCTAACTTCAAGTATCCTCATTAAGGTGCCTAAAAGGTAGCAAAAGGCTCCAGTCTTATCTAAACATTCTTCATGTTTATTATCAGCTGAGATGCTGTAGGGACAGCACGACCCCAGCTGGTGGTTCAGGACACAGATGTGTTGCCACATCTGCAGTCTCAAGTAGATGTCTCAGACAACCTATGATACCACAAACAGCTTCAGACACTCATGGTTGCACAACTGTACCAAGCCCTGGATCACCAGTGATTGAAAATGGGAACTTTAATATGCAGCTCACATAGGTCTATGTGACAATTTCAAACCAAAACACATCTACAGTCTCTACAAGTACTCTGGATTAGCCCCTTTAGGCTGGCTTTGGTACACTCTGTAGCTCGCTCCATTACACCAGCTAGAAATTACCTCAGTCTCACAGGCCTGTGAGCTGAGCAAGGCTTTGGCTGTTCTGGAGTGCCTCCACTCTTTGGGCAGAAATTTCCTCTTTGAACTGACAGATTTCACCTCCAGATCTTTTATTTCAGAAAAGTAATATTTTCTAACAGAAACTCCTACGTTGGAAAACTACCATGCAGATTTCCTTGAATAGGCTTAAGAATGGCACTGATTTTTAATGCAAACACTATATTAGCTGTTGTCTTTTTAATTTGGGGATAGAGGCTTGTTTTTTTATAGCTTTTAGAGGTTACTGCCCATGCTGAGATTGCCAGCAGGACCAGTGCTCCATCCCTCAACTGCTCCCTTTACCATAGAGTTTCAGGGTGCAGCACAGAAGATGGCCACAAACCCAGATCTGTGGTGCTGTTGATCTTTCCACCAGCCTCTCAGCATCTTTCATAGGGGTAGGGGTGAGGGAGAATAGGCACTGGCTGCTTCAGTGGGCAGGGGTCTTCTGGAAGAGTAGGGGGTGGGCTAGGCAGAGCACAGAATCAAGGGATTTGTTTGAACAAGAGCTGCTTGGAAGGGATGACGCTCATACTGCTGTCCTTACTGAAACACCCAAGAAGTTTGCTTTTTGCTTTCAGCTGTAACCTGAGAGTTAATGTTGTTGTTTGCTAACGAACTGTATCTTTTTTATCTTGCAGATGCCCAGAGATGTAAAGCTGCTCCTTAAACAGCTCCCAGATGAATAGGTTGGTAAGTGTTACTTCCTTAGCACTTTGCATTCCTCGGAAACCAATTATTTTTATTTCAGAAGCTATGAATCCTAGAAAGCCCATTCCTGGCTCAGAAATGTAGTTGAAAGCATCAGTACTCTAAATTAGGAGCATGATCTAATTGATTAGTTTTACATAAATATAAGTTCCAAATTGAAGCAAGGTGGAAGTTTTCATTTCCTTCACTTCTTTAAAACATGAAAGTTTCCTTTTTAACACTGCTGATCAATAAATATTCTTTTTAATGAATTCCAGCGATGTCTTCCACATTGCTATAATTTTATCAGACTACACTGAGGCATATTAGGTTTTCTCCTTGAGAGGCTTACATGGGTGTTCAAAGCATTTTATCTTTGGGAAGAGTGATTTGGGAAGCCATCTGATCTAATGGGCTCGGCACTAGACTTGGACAGTAAAGACCCAGGTGCTAATCTCCATTCTGTGACCTTGGGCAAATCATTTCATCTTCCTGCATTTCTCTCCTACCTTTTATCTTTCTTTAACACTCTTAATTAAGCTGGAGTGCTACAGATAATACAGATAATAACCAATCCTTCCCTTTCATGAATTAGACATGCTCCTCTTAAAATGCCACTGAGGTTGGACTGTGGTGAATGTGTGCAATTACTTTTAGTAAAGACAGTGGTTGTTGCACACAACCTCCCTGGATTCGCATGAGCATCTGGATTAATTATATCCTGCCTTAAGTAATCCTCTGGAGAATGAAAATAATGAAGGGTAAATACCTTTCATTAATACAATTATGGAGTGTAATATGAAAAAACCTGAATGCATCATACATTTCATTAACTACTTAATGGAACGGGAGGATACAACTAGAACAAACACACTGTCCTCAGACACACTCCCTGCTTGGTTTCAGCTAGTGGTCCTTCTTACAGGGAGGCAGAGCTGCCAAGCTTCCCACACCAGCAGCGGCACATCACCAGACCCTGCAGGTTTTGATGAGGAGACATGACCAGGCAGCAACTGGTGAGCCCCGTGATACTGAGAATATGCAGCAAGGAGCTCAAGCTGCGTGCCAGGAGAGCTCATCCCTCGCTTGCCACAATGCTTCAGATGCGGGGAGGACTGGGGTCTGCAGGCCTCCCAGAGGACCATGAAGTCTCTGTGAGCAGCCACGACAGGCTGCATATTTCAGAGGGATGGAGGCAACTGCCAAGCTGCTGAGCCACAGTTCAGTGTCTGAGGATGCGCCTGTGAAAGCCACTCAGCCATGATCAGGAAAGTAAAACTTACAGCAGAAAATAATATCCTGGTTAAGCACTCCTAGTGTCTAAAGTAAACAATGACATCTTTGTATTGAAAAAAATCATTGGGAGAAATCTAACCTTTGAAAGCCATCTGGATGCACACAGTGGAAAATGGATCATGACAGTCTGAGTGCAAGAGGATGTGATGAAAGGTTTATTTCACGTTCAAACAGATAAGGTAGATGTAATGTAAAAAAATCCAGAGCCCTCTTACTACAGTGCCAGCATGTTTAGTTGAAGATCACAGCAGTCGGGCATTCAAGCACTCTGAGCTGCCCAGGAATGTTGATGCAGCCTCCTTGCAGTGCCACATCACCAATGGCAAGGGTGGTCTTTCCCTAATGTCACCTCTCAGACAGACAACGTACAATGCATGATTACTACTTGAGAATAGCTGTAGCAGCACCTAAAGGAGACACTTATGTAGGACATTGTAATCCAGGAAAGAGCTAAAAAAAAGAGGCAGTGTCTGTATAAAAGACAGTAGAGACAGTTCTGCCTCCTGTCTTGAGTGTGCCACTGCTCTGCTCTTTCATTCACTGAATACAGTTCACTAGGAATATGTACAGTTTACAGTATTTTAGGGAATGGTTAGAATTTCACCCTCAGAGGAATCTTTAGGATGTAATAAGTTTTTCAGATTACGAAATAGGCTCTGTCTGCTTCTCATCCTTCTGGTAGAAAGACAGAAAAATTAATGCATTTTGCAAATTGGAGGCGTCTGCCTTTCTTTTCTCCTTCTTGGCTAGTGTATCGCTAAAGCTTAAAGCTCTGCAAGGTGAGAAATACACACTTCATATCTAAAAAGCCATTTGAACAAGACAGTTGTCTAAACAAGCTCCAAAGGTGTTGTTGAACCTCAATTGTCCCATGATCCTTTGAAGCAGTGAACAATCTTTCCACCAAATAGGTCCTACAGCTTTGCTTTATTCCCAAATCAGTGGAGCACATCAGACCCCGAATCCAGTCATCTCTGGGGAAAATATGGGGCACCTCTACAACAGAACCTATTGTGCTGTTCTTTGCTTATTTTTTGGCTTCCTATTATTTGAGTAGCAATTAAGGGAAAGGAAATTAGCTTCAAGCTAGAATTGGCTTAAATACTTTATGGGGGAATCAAACAGACCTTCAAAGTCACGCTGACATGTCTAGCTCCAGCCACTGCAACGCATGCCAGTAATTTACACCCTGAGTACTGGATGTAGGAATGGGACTGCTGGCTTTCATTTTTAAAGCAGCACATGCTCCCCATATCTCCGCATTGTTATAAACCCTCCATGTCCATGTAATTTTCTGCTCAATTAAGTAAAAAGTAGTCCCCAGCAAAACATCCTGAGTGGCTGGATGATAACTCCTTACAGAGGCAATCACAGCTTTCTGAAGATGGGGGGGGAAGAGTATCGCTGAGTGTGTTTTGCCTCCAACTGCAGCAGACAGGACTGCCTAGTGCTAGTCGTCATGCCTAGTGCTAGTCGTCAACTGTCTGCTTCCTGGCCCATATCTGGCCATCCACCCCCTTCTAGTTATTCCTCCTGGTCTTGTAGTGCTCCAATGCAAAATTTCCAGGTATCTCACTCTCTAAATGCCTAAGGCAAACACGACCTGCTGGGAGGGTAATATATGTTCACACACTATCATTTTCTTCCTTAGCTTATGCTGCTATCCTCACCAAACACACACACATGCGAAACAAAGTCAAGAATTAACCCTGCATTCACATCAAAGAACACAAAATACCCTAGGTTAAAGAAGCTATCAAAATTAGTTTTAACTGCATTGAATATGCATCAAGGATAGGCTAAGGTACCCAAATAATCCTAACTCCTGCCCTGCTGAGAGAGCAGCCATCTGCCATATCTGATTTTGTGGGCAGACTGATGAAAATACACACACCAAAACACTAGGTCTGTTTTTGTTTACATATATATATGCACACATACATGTCTAGTCTAGAGTACGAAATGTAGTGCTTCGTCGTCATGCCAACCTTTGTATTTTTCGTGTAAGTACTATAATTTTATGATCTGAGCCTAAGAGATCAGTATAAGAGCAGAGCTGGCCATGCGTCTAATGGCACCAGGTAGGGTAATTCCAGGAACAGGCCAGGCGCTTGGCAGCCTGGAGAAGCAGACGAGGAGGAAGAGAAAGTAGTACCTGCCTCCTGAGGGACGGGTGAGGCTTTAACCCACTGTCTGGCCTCATGAAGAATAAATGCCATGGGTCCACGCTCCCTCGTAATGTTTCTGAATTCTCCAACAACCTCCACCTTTTTGATCAGACCAAAGGGAGCTCTGCAAACCACACATATGGCTTCAATGAAACTGTGTTTGAAATGTTTTTCAGAGCTGAGGCAGCAGTGGCAGAGAGAAAGATCCAGAATGACAGACAGAGGAGGTAAAGAAAAGGAATCTGAAGGGTAAGGATGATGTAACATCATATCAGAGTCTCAGGTTCAAACCCTTGTCCTCCACATGGGTGGAGGACATGTCCTGTCACATAAGTGAGATGGCATGTTTTCAATCTTCTGTATCTGTGCTTAAAGCCATGCCTGAGGCTTTAAGTACAGATTGTTTACCTCCACAAAGACTTTCTGGCCTTGTCCTCAGTTGAGGAAGACCTGCTGCGCTGGTGCTGTACAGTGTAAGAGGGCTAGGGCCTGAGGCTTTAAGTACAGATTGTTTACCTCCACAAAGACTTTCTGGCCTTGTCCTCAGTTGAGGAAGACCTGCTACGCTGGTGCTGTAGAGTGTAAGAGGGCTAGGTCTTTGGACCCCCATGTTGTGAGAGTATTCTACATGTATGTAGAAAGTCTGACACCAGATACACCTCACAGCCTAGGCATGCTCATGTAGCATAAGCACAAGCACACAGAGAAACTTTATACCAAAGGCTGAAGAAGAGCAGACTTGCCACATGCCCCAGGGAAGGCTGTTCTATGCATTGCACCAGTGCCTAGGGGCTTCCGCCACTAGTAAGAAAGCCGTGCGCAGGTGCATACCTGAAGACTGCATGGACAAGCTCTGGACTCTCTGGTGACCATATCTTACCTAGATTTGCCTTGCTGAAGAAAGACTTCTATGTATCACTGCAGCATTGCTGCAGGACTCTAAGACAGCAGCTTCCACACCTTGCTACCAGAGACGGGTCAGCAGCAAAGCGCAACACCTTCACACAACTCATACAGGGGCAAGCATCACCCGGCAACAGACCCGTTTCTGCAGTGAGGGTGCTGAACATGTGCGTCACAGCCCTCACTAGAATGCCTTGAGGCCATTTCCTTTTTGACTACCAGTTTCTGTGACATCCCAGACAGGGTTCAAATAGCTCTCAGTGGATGTGTGCTCTGCTACAAACTGGCAGAAGCAAATTTTCTCAAGCACAAGGCTTAGCTACTTCACTGAAACAGAGTTACACAGAGCATGATTAAGAGAAAGCATGGCTGGATTTCATTGCACTTGCTGGCTTTCATTGCTCTGCTCAGCCTCTGCTGTAATGACCTTCCAGAAAGTTCCCTGGAGGTTCTTTCTGGCAGATGATACTCTTGCTTGGCCTCTTGGTCAATGGGAAGCTATTGTGACTGTCATAAATGCCATTATCATTGAAAATTTTGGTAAGTGGAACTTTTGGGCAAGTGCAACAGAGCAATGATGAGTATCTTTCACATGCAGATCCCTTCTGCTTCTCAAAAACTACACAAGATGCTGAAACAGCAGGAACTAAGACACGCCCCAGGGTCAGAGCACCTGCACTGAACTCTGGTATTTTGGAGTCACTGGGAAGCAGTGAGTAACACCACAGTGAGTAAGGTAGGTGATTAAGCTACTACCCCCATCTTCAGGATAACTGTGAACTCTAGGCAGATGCTGTTCCAGATACAAAGCCAGTCAAGCATCAGCTGTCCTCAGCAAAATATGAAACCCACTCACTCACTCTTCTGCTGTGCCCAACACATTGCCATATACCTGTCATGAATTTTTCATATCCAAACTAATCAAGCAAAATCCATGCCAGCTTGACTTGCATTCAATCTGGTTTTCGTCAAGTTGTCCCTTATTGCATGGCAAGCCCCCTGTAGACATGGCGGTGCATTCATGATGTGTTTGGTGAGAGAGGAACAATGTCAGTAGGAAGAAAGAACTATGTGATGTCAAGCGTCTTGATATCCCCCAAATTTCCTATCTCTGCATCATATCTTCAAGGCTGGCCCCTGGGAATAAGTGAATGCATTCACTGAAGGCACCTTTGCATTGAAACTGAACCTGGCTGATTTCTGTAGTGCTGGGCTGTGAAAACAGGCTAATGAACACAAAAAAGGGACAGTGAAATTATGCCTCTGTCAGTAGGGACAGTAAAATATGTGATGTTGAACGTCTTGCTTGTCCCCCAGATTTCAGTCCACTCTGCATCATATTGCTTTTCCTGAGCAGACTGTGGACCACTTGAGTGCAATACTGGCAGCTCCCATGGAGGAAAGAGCCAGAAAAAAACATCTAAATATGTGGCTAAATGCAGATGCTGACATCTATTGTCAGTAAATTATTTCCATCCAGAGCCTGGAGGCCTGAAGACACCCAACACAGCAAATGTGGAAGCCCCTGTCTTGCTCGGTGAAATTCATGTCTGCTGGAATAGGAGGCTTTAGCAGTCAGCATAAATTGCAGCGGCCCACATGGTCTGCATCAGCCTCACACCAGGGAGTAAGACCAAAGGATCTTGGTGTAAATCTTCCCTAAGATATGCTCCATTGCTTTTCACTTGCCAACAAGGATGAGGGCATAGACATTTTGTTATCTGTCATTATCTGTTTTCATGTTCTCACAAAAAAATGGGTAATATTCCCCCAGCAGGTAGCACTTTCCAAGGCTAGCCCCCATGAATAGATGAATGCATTCATTGCAGGGACCTTTGCACTGAAATTGAACCTGGCTGATCTCTGCATTGCTGGGCTGTAAAGACAAGCTAACGAACACAAAAGGGGTCAGTGAAGTTATGCCAAACATATGCTGTGTAATTGATTTTCAGATTTGATTCGCTATCTGTATTACCAAAGAACAAAGGAGGATAGACTTAAAATATGATGCAAGACATAAATGTTTCTCAATGAGATGTTTTTTAATTTTTTCTGTAAGGCATCATCTGCTTTTTAATCCTTGCCTGTTATTCTGTTTGCAGCATTTATAACACAAATAATAACCATATTTTCTTTCTTTTAGAAGTATCCATGCAGGTCCTCAAACAGTTGGCTTTCAATCTGAGGAATGAACATCTTAGAGATGGATCTCCCAGCCAAGGCTTCAAGAGATAAGAGGATAATGGTATTACACATTAGCCCTGGGCATTCCTGAAAGCCATGATCCCCTCCAAGACCTGGTTACTTTCCAGCATGGGGTTAGTTTTTTGGTAGCTGGCAAAGTTCACTTCAACAACTTGCACAGCGTTTCCTGCCGTCCCTTTCCCACTTTAGCAAGAAAACTGGGATGGAACGAAATAGCTTTTGAGGCCAGAATCAATTGCCGTCTCCAGATGCTTTACATTCAACATGCCATCTGTGTTTTGTTTTCTTGTTAAGAGGGTTTTGTAACAGTTTTTATTATCTACTGCAACTAGAAACAACAGCAGGAAATCGTGTAGTGCAAAGCAAATATAGCGAGTGATTTGGCTTCACAATCACAGGCCATCAATCCCCCACTTGAAACCTCTCCATTGCGAGCCTTTTTCATCCTCACTAATGCACATACGTGAGAGAGAGGGTGCAAGTATGAGGCAAAAGCACCATTTGGCAGAAAGACAGGAGAGGGGTCAAAATAACCCCAAAACTTAAGGCATAGCAGGGTTTAATGTTGTTGCAAATAGACATCTTTTCCAGGTAGCAGGCAAACTAGTTATTTCATTGCTCATTTTTCTGGTAGAGGGGGGGGGTCAAACTTTTCTGCATCTTTGGTCAGCCCAAGAGATTATCTGACTGTCCAATTTACTCAGCCCTGTGCTCTCAGCAATTTGATTAACAGCTTTATTGATTAATAGTGATTAGTTTAACCAATGGAGTTAACCTTGGAATTAATGTGTGGTCAGTAATTTAAGTGACTTGTAAAAAAAAAAAATCATCCTGATTGGTGTCTTGCAATTCCATTTTCCATTAAATCTTTCTTTTCATTTGTAACCTTCTGCTTTCTGTACAAACCCACCTTCTCACATGAACTCCAGTTTCAGGTTTTGTACTCCTCTGTATACACTAAGTGGAGAAAAAAGAAGGAAGTAACAAGGATTATGATATCCTAGTATAGCATTATTGTAAAATTGCACTCGCTGCATACCAGGGAATAGGAAATTTCATTTTCAAGGGCTCCCTGGGGGGCTGAGATAAACTACAAAAGTCACAACTTGTCATAATTAAACACTCATGCCCATTACACACAAAGGAAATGATGCACATTTATCTAGGTCATTGAAACATTCATATGGCAATACTATACATGAATGTCCATTAATATCCTGTAAGAATTTAGTGAAAGTGTTCTCCCAGAAGCAATGCAAGTCTGTCTCAGATGAAGGTTCTGTAATAGCATGGAAGAGAGATGGGGGGAGGGATGGGAATGGTTAACATATTTCCAGCAGGAATGCAACAGTGCTTAGAGGGTATACCCACCATTCCCTCTCTGACAAGTAAAGCATAAATATGTTAATTGGATAAGCTTTTGATATTGTTATTCTATATGGTTATCAAGCAACAGTAATGGGAGTGGTTTAAAACCTGATAAGCAGCAAAAGTTGGGCAGTTTGAAAGTCAGCTGTGTTTGTCTAATGAAATTTGGTTTATTGTAAATTATCAGCTTGGAAAGTATCTCCCACCTCTTCTCTCAGATTTGTATTTTGCATATCTGCTTGCTGCGGGAATGTGCGTGGGGGCTGACAAATAAGAAAATATTTCCTGTAGTCATCCATATTCCATTTATTCTTGTCAACTCCTCGATGGTATACTGCAGTAATCTCGCCTGCCCTCTAGTATTTTCCAAAAGTCAAAACCCATATTTTTCCCCATTAAAAAACCAGCAAGGATTGTTAGAAACAGCCCTGATGAGTTTGGCACTAGCATCTCTTGGGGAATAAATGGCCAGGTGTCGCTAATGGCTCTCAGCTTTGCGTCAACACTCCAAGTCACTCTTAATCCCCAGGATGGCCTCTGCTCCTTATTGCTTAATTAGAACACAAACAGCTCTATGAAAATAACACTGATGGTCTGACTCAAACCCACAAAAGAAGATAAAATGCAGGAATTAAGGGTTAAAAAACCCCCCCAAAACCAGAAGGACTAACACACAGCCATCTGTGTAAGTAGGCTTTGTTTTACAGCAAACACTGTTAATAGAAATGGCTGCAAATATATTTTTTTCAGAATCCGATCTGTAGATGTTTTGCTGCTAAAAGACCTGCATTCAGTTGCTTTTATTCCTAAATTATGTTTTATGCTATTTGGACCACTGCCAAGTATGTGACAACCCTTGTGTGGGAAAGTGGCATGAATTTTAAGAATGAATGAGTAGTCCTCTAAGTGTTTGTGCCAGAAGCACCTCATTCACTAGTGGTGTTTGGTTTTTTTCTTACATAAAATGTTTTGTTCATCCAAGCTGAAAAAAAAATCTTACCATACGACCCATAAAATTTGTGCAACACAAAGAGTCACCCAGTACAAGAACCCACAATTTTGATATCCCATCAAAATATTGGATAAAACTCTCAGCCAGTAATTGTGTTCAGAGGAAATTAGTAGTAAGTCATGAACCATATTTTAATGCAAAAGGAAGGGAGTTTGTGATAGCATTTGAAGCAATTCTATTTTGTTTTGCTTTCAAAATGCTTTTCAAGCTCTGACATATACAAGAGCTTGCTGTTTGAAGAACTGTCCCATCCCCAGCTCTAGAGGTAGAAAGGTCTGCCTAAAGGGATCTCCTAGAAAGCCAAACCAAATTAGCCAGATGAGTTTATTCTTCTAGATTCTAACTGTATTGTCAAAATGATCCAAGGCTCATGTTTGTGAATATCTGTATTTTTCTCTGTATGGACAAAGCAGTGCAAATTAAGCCCAGTGCTCTGTTTAAAACACAGGGCTTGCAATGTATGTCTGACTGTAGAAGAAATTTCCAGACCTGTACTAGTAAGACCCATGTCTGGATGTAGATTCAAACACATGACTTTGCTTAAGATGCTTTGTTCCAGCTGCCAAAGAAAGAATTTTTATTCTTTAGCTATTTGTGAATTTGGATATACACCAGATATAGTCCCACAGTAAGTAGGAACGTGACCTTTAGACTTTTACAGAAAACCAGTGCTAAAATGCAATTCAAATGGTTGTTTTACAGTGCATTAAAACAACCTTTCTTTCCCAAATTAGCAGGTAACTCCAGACCAAGTCACATTTCCTTCAAGAGGATGTTAGTGAAAATGAAGTATTGTTTTATAGCTTTTCATTGGTGTCTGTTATTTGAAAAAAAAAAGAAAAAAAGAGATGCAGCCATGAGCATTTTGAATGCATTTGGAAGATGTGCTATACCTATTAGCAGCGCTATTATCCCTGTTGGCAGAGCTGCTGTCCTTTTGCTAAACTGCCTTGGAAGGCTCACATACATGCAATACATCCTGCTTCCTCTAGAAAAAAAAAAATCACAGAAGCTGACTTCTGCTAATCCCCCCTGGCCACACAGAGTGGGCTCAGTCGGGCCAGGGAGCAGAGACAATTTATAATGTGACCTATAGTACCTCTTGCAAGATAGAAATTCAGCTTTGCTTCGGAAAGTAAGAGAGGAGAAGAAAAAGTTGGAAGGTTTTCACAGCTATGATGATAACAAAATCTGTATAAGCTCCATACTGGCAAGAACAGTAATATCACAGAGCATCTACTGGGCAATGTTAGTTACTCTGCTTTTTCTGTCTCTGTGTGTAGCAAACTGGAAGTACAAGTTTTATCAATTCATATGAAGACTAATGAATGTACATCCAGTTTCAAAATGTTTGAGAGATGTGTTGCTTCATTTCTTTCAGCCAGTTCTAGCTTCAGCTTTTTTTCAGCCCGAGATACACATTTTATATATATATAAAGTACACCACAGGCTTGCATTATAAATTATTTCCCTAGGGTTTCTCTGGGGTAGAAGGGTTGCTTTTTATAAGAAACCTATCCAAATGTGGCTGTGTGCATTTATCAGTTAAGTGTTCAATTGATTAGAAACTCTTAATAGCTATGTAGGACCTGAGGCTTTTGTCCAGCTTAATCTGCTTTGCTACATTTCCCATGCTGGCAAATAATTACTCTTTTGCCCAAGTGGTACTGTGGGGGAGAAATTTCTCCAAGTGAGGGAAAAAAACCTATGGCCCTCATTTTATGCACTGTATTGTCACCATTCACTAAGTATGATGAGTTAGGTGTTGATCTTGTGGTATGTCTCTGTAGCAAAATGACGTTATGACTGGCTGGGCATATTTATGCTTTGTTGAATCTACTTAGCCCGGGTAACAAGGGGAGTGAAAGGATGGTATACAGGAATCAGAGCATCTCAGCAACCCAATTGCCCTCCCAAGACTTGTCAGTGATGCTGAACCCTCTTCCACCATATCTTTGATTCTCTTGTACATCTTTACAAGCACATGTTCATCTTGTTATGGAGAAAAAGCCCTAGAAATAAGGTGTGATTTTTTTCTCTCCTCAGAGATCATGGAACATCACCTCCTTCTTCATCTTTCTTTTAAACCAATCTAAGCATGGATGAGATGACAGAAGCAGGTTTTCAGAAAGGAAAGCATCAAAACAGGAAAGTAGTAAGAGTATGGCAGCTTCCCACAGGAAAGCTGCATCTCATTCTAAGGGCTGTGGACAGAAACAGTGCAAGAATGACAACCAGGCAGCTGAGTTGGGACATGCCTGCAGGGTGGAGGCCACAGGTGGGCAACGTAACTCAGAAATTCAACATGTGGGAAACAGCAGGACTGTGCAGTGCTCCAAAAGTGAGTATAAGGCAACTCTAGCTGAGAGGCTGAGGTGACCAGCTTCTCTGCAGTGTGTTTTCCAGGCTGGAAGGTGCAGTGCCTGAGCTGCGCAGTATTTGGTGCTGGGATGACCCTGGGATGAGCCGGCAGCCCTACAGCATGGACCTGTGTGTTGCTGAAGAAGTGACTCACATACCACTGGATGTCTGTTTTCCAATAGCGTTCCCTGAGAGTTAATGTGCAGCTATAACACATACACTTACATTCTTTAATACATGATTGGTTGTTTAAGTTATATCTGCATAAAATGAGTGCTCAAAAACCAAGCGGCTGTGTAACCAAGAGCTGAGCAGACCTAAACACTTCATGAAATACCAACAAAATAGCTGTAAATCTTAAGCTTAAAGTGCCCTGCTCAATGAGAGCATAATATTTAATCTTACTTTTTCTTCAGGACACACATCGTTAACTGCTAATCAACTCAAGCTTCAGAAATCCCTGAGCAGTCTTCTCAGTTTTCAGAAACACAGTCGAGAAACAAAGTACTTTTTATCCCACCCTTGGCAATGGTAACGGGTCCCAGAGGTGTCCAGGTGCAGACGACATCACTGTGCTGCACAACGAGCCACGCTGTGCTGCATATATTTTGCCTGTGTTTTATAG
>WYDI02029374.1:0-30132 GCA_009867235.2 Psittacus erithacus | reverse complement strand
GGAGTTGCTTTCTTTCCTTACTCCCCCCCATCCCTCCGGGACTGGGGGGGGTAGGGGGACGGACAGGTTGTGGGGGAAAAACAAGCAGGCTACATGCTTTGTCTAATTTACGACTAAGCTTAAACCACAGCAAGGGGCTGTGGAGAACTGGAGACCCGTTTGCAAGCCAGAAGTGTGGTACACTGGCAAAGTTGCCCATGGAGAAGTATAAACTATGAACACCCCTATCATTGCTGATCTTCTTTCAATGGCTATAGCATCATCTTCAGAAAGATATTGCTTTTTAATAAACTAACAACCTTTTCCTGAAACAACCTGGAAATAATTCAGACTCTTACTCCTGAAAAGCTTTCGCTGCAGCGGACAAAAATCCAAACATTAGTTGCTCATGAACATGCAGGGATGGCAGCACAAAGTCAATGGCTGCATGGCCAAGCCACCTGCAGGGTTTTCTGTACTGCTGCTCAGGTTGGCCTGGCTTTGTTGTGGAGCTGCCAGCAAGCTCTCCTGCCAGCAGCAGTGCAGCCGAGTCCCAAAGCTGTGCTGCAGCTCGCCTTTGAACACTGTGACAGCTTCCCCCAAAGTCTTCCTTCCTTCCCCCAAAGGACTGATGACATTTTGGGAACGGTATTGTTTCTGCTGAGGGAAGTGATCACCTATTTCCCAGCACTCAGAACAGGTTCTCCTTAACCACCCTCATTATCCATAACACCATTAGACACCACAAAGCAGTGTCTCACTAATAACTGGCTTTTGCTTATTAGTATGAGATTATTCTTCTGTGCCATATGCCATCTATATTCCTCTTCCAAAATATGTGCTAGGGACTCCATTAGTGGCTGCCGCTGTTTATTGCGATCACAGCAAGCAGATAGTGCTTGGAATGTTCCTATTCACAGGGGCAAATCATGTTAGAATTTAGAATAAACTTCAAAAGAAACAAAGAAAAAACAATAGGGGAGAAAGAATGTTCCCTTCATGCTTTAATATTCAAGTATTTACTGAAAATTCAAATTCATCCACAGTGAGCTGCCCCAAGAAGGCATAGCCACCAAATCAAGGGCACTAACACTAAACAGGAATTTCCCCTGCACTTGTTTGCCTGTGACTAAGCCCTGCTAAAATGTTTAAAGATCCATATCCAAAAGCAAAGCCATTACCGTTGTGGTGCTGTAAGAGTCAGTATCTACTGGGCAATAAAGAGGACAAAGACATTAAAGTGATCTGATGCTAAGAAGCTTAAAGGGTCAGTACTTGAAAATCATGACTCAAAGAGAAAGCTTCAGCTCCGATGCTCAACAACCAGCAAGGGAACAGTGAAGCTCAACCACCAACAAGTGAATAGTGAAACCCAGGAACGTTCTTCATGCGGAGGAGGGTGAGAGCCAGGCTGATTTACACTACAGCACGCCCCCCAAAAAAAAAAAAAAGGAACAGGTTAATTCTACTGCAACAGTGTATGGACAGAGCTGTTGTCTGCCCTATTTTTTGCTGGCAGATCTCCAGGAGGAAATTATTGTGGGGATCTTTGATGCTATTTGGCATCTATGCAGTTTCATGCATATGGAGAAGGCGAGAGAAGTGCACCCATTAAAGTGGGAACCAAAGCAAGATAAGTCTTAAACAAACCAGGTGGGAGACTTGGAGGAGGACTTGGGTGGCAGACTAAGGTAGCTATGCGCTTACTTTTAAAACATATGCTCACAAACAAACATGCACACACGTTTATGAATAAGGCACACTGAAACGACTTTAAGCTGATGAAGGTTAGGAGGATATGCCACACACACATGGGCCATATTGGAGCTTTCTGTACTCTAAGCCCTGAAGAGATGGACACACACTACCTGAAAGTGTTTCGTGCTTAGTGCATATGTCCCCACAACTGGCACATGCACTTAGACACCACACTTCCTTTGCAAACTTCTGCCCACCCAAAGGCAAGTGTGGTCTTTTTATGGGCGAGTGAAGGAGCCTGCAAGTTTTGGGGCTTCTCCCAGCTCTTTCTGCACAGCTCACAGTTCACAGGCGAGGTCTGCTTTAAGCCCTGGTAGAGCTCTACTGTCCAGCCTGCAGTTGACTGGCCACTGAGTAAGTCTGGGTTACAGCAGAGCAGCTTAACAGATGCTTAGCTGCTAATAGAGCCAGAGCAGACATTTTGGTAACTAAGCAGGCATAGAGAAATTTGGATTACATCTCATTTCTTCAAAATGACACGTCCACTGCCTCCCTATTCCTTTATTCTCTGAGACTACAGGGTTGATGATGAATGGCCAAAACCCTTCCAAGGAGTCCACCATCCTGAAAGAAAATCATGCTGCTGAACGTAGTCAGAATGGTTATCAGAAGAGCAGCTCTCTTTTTCCTACTCATTATCAGGAGTGTGGTAGGGGATTTAAAAGTGCATTTGGCGTGGTGAGCTCATGGGAGCCTTCAGCACACACCAAAATTGGAGATTAATTCTTGTGAATGAGTTCTGTGAGCTCATCAGCACCTAAAGATGAGGAATGGTGTTGTTCGCTCACACTTTCTATCATCTTGCGCACACGGAGAGGAATAACAGTATCTAGCTTAATCTAAAAACTAGGTATCATCAAACCTAAGAGTTGTGGTACCCTTCTTTGATAGTGAACAGAAACAAATGCCTCCAGCAGGTGACTCATATGTCCTCCAATAGGTATTCACCAAAGAGTTGCTTTCTCTCCTTCCAATAACAATAAGGGCTATTAAGTATAAGTAACCAGACCAAGTGCCCAGTTTTCAGACAGCTGAAGTGGTCAGGCGAGGTGAATTCCACTCACGATGTATAGTATTTGTATTCATTTTCTTGCTTTGTATAAAAATGCATATCTATTATAGTGAGGGCATGTGAAAGCACACACATAAAAGAGAGGAATGGGCTTATTGTGCAAAGCTAAGGCATCTCAAGCCTCCTTCCTCCATATTAGTGCTGGCCAAGGCACCCATCAGGCAGTGAGGGGCTATGACCACCCTGTCTTGTGGTGCAAACTTGGCCATGGAGGCCGTGATGTTTTTCTTTTCTGCCTGAAATTAGGTCAAGGCCTGCCACAGAGACTGTAGCATTCTTATTTTGAAATATTTTTTCTTCTTATATCTTGGTTTTGTGATAAATCAAATTATTTGGCTGTTATCTCAATCCTTCAACATTAAACAATTCATTTTAGTGTTAGGCTTTTATGATCAATGGAAAGCTCTTAATCAGAGCTGCCAACAGGGCTGCTTTTATTTAAGGATCACGATGATTAATGAAAATGTATATGATCTCAGTTAAGCTAATTTTTGCTAGCTGTGCCAAGTAGTCCCAACAGCCTGGGAGGGTGATGGGCTCTAGTCCACTTTATGCATCCCTGTGGACATGACTAAACCCCGCAGGTAGGGACATATTCCCAGCTCTACACCCACCATGTGAGTGCAAACACCCGCTGAGGACCATGGGGTATAGGGCTCTAAGTGAATCCAGGATTTGGCCCTGAGGAAACCCACATTACTGAGGGTAAGTCAATAAGCAAAAAAAGGATGCCCAGCTGGCAACCAAAGCCAAGATGAGTTTGCACATCTGGTGAACAGAGTGGGAGTAAAAAGGAGTAATTTTTCTTTTTTTATTGGATTTATTCATATATTCCCATGGAAGCAAGCAAGACACAAGAAATGTTGGATGTCATGTGAGAAAAAGCTCATTGTATGAGCCTTTTTCTGCCAGCTTATGTAGCAAGCAACACTGCTAATAGAGGGTTCACTCACTGTAACCCAAAAATAGCAGTGACCAAGCAGCTCAGAATAACTTTATTTCTCTTCACTGGATTCTTCCAAAGGAAAAATTCCAATTTAAATTTTACCTGCTTCTTACTGTCCCTGGGAGTAAGTTGGTGAGGACACAATCAAGGACAGAGCAAAGATTAACTTATAGCTGAGTGAAAACAATGGTAAGTAGGGCTGGTCCTGCCAAGGAGCAACCCAAGACTGATCGGGTCACAAGTTCACATACATATGCTGCAACTGAATTCAACTCCTGATGGCATTTGATGAATTTTGTCAAAATCTACTTTGGGAAGATGAAGAAATAACCCAGTGTCCCAGTGAACTTCAGGGTAAAAAGCACATTTCCATCTACAGTGCTTGTGGGTACCCTCAGGTCTCTTGAGGCGTTATTAGGTTATCAATTTAAATCTGAGAACATTGGCATGACAGGAACATGGTGTTTTGTACTGCTGCTGCTGTATTTCTAAGGATGCAGACACTGTCATCCATTGGCATAAGTCTATCACCTCTGTGGAATTCTGGCCTCATAAAAAAAAAATCTGAATAGAAAAGACAAAGACACAAGACCCATGAATAGAACAACATTCTGGTTTCCACTTAGAAATAAATAATACTAATGCTAAATCAAAGCAATAATAATAAGTTTTAGAAGTAAGTGGCTGGGTAGTTACAATGCATGAGAAGATGACATGCAATCATTCCATGGAACTACCATATGGTAGGTCTTGGAGGAGAAAAGCTTCTGAAGAGAGTAATGACAGGTTTGCAAAGCAAGAGAGAAGATGGGGCTGTATAATGGCCAGTGCTGACAACAATTTTAGTATTTTTATTTGTGCCAAGGAAAATTAATTTATTTAGCTTATATTGTCCATTGGCTTCATAGAACAAGGAGAAAAAAAAATCACTTGTAATTCCTAGGGAAGAATTTTTCCATCAGGAAAGGTGATCGAGCATGTGAGTGGAAGCGTAAGTCGTACCCATGAAGCTCCATCCCTTCTGAAAAGAGAAATAGTCTAATGTATATAAAGGATGCCTTGCAATAAAGTTCTTAAGCAAAGGGACAGGAAAATTATTCTCTTTTTAAAAAAAGCTGTTTCACTGACTCATTGTGTGGCCTTGGGCAAGTCCTGGGACTCCTTCGCATCTCAGACACTCCAGCAATTCAACTGGATGAAAGCAGAATGGATGGCAGGATGCTCCAATATTCAATATGCTGCAGATGCCACTCCTGAAAGCAGCATTCTTGGCTAAATAAGCTCACAACACAAACCCGAAAGAAACCAGGGATAGCTGGGAGCACCAGCATTAACAGCAGCATTTGTGCTGTCTCTCGAAGCCTTTGCACTGTTGTAGATCTTAGTGGTCATACAAGCTTATAGCCCAAAGTGCAACGGATCAGATTAGATGAGATTTGAAATTGCTTCTATCCTGTTTTTCAGGTATTCTTTATAATAAATCCCATATATATATATGTAAAGCATATGAAACTCAGTTTATTGTACATATAGCCCCAGAATTTTCCGATGTATGCATAGCCAAACCTGAAAACACACTGCTGCTTAGAGCAGTCTGGAAGTGGTTAATCAAAAGATATTATTATATATATAGTATTATATATGTATGCATTGAACTTAACAATTATTCCTATCACAAAATAATTCAGCAAGCTGGAATCATTAAACTAGCATGTGACATACTTTAGTGTAAATCCCTCTTCACTGAAAATTATCTGCTAGAGTAATAAATATTCTCTGCACTTAACTGAAGTACACAGTAGACAGAAATATAGGTTAAAATCTTGTGCAGTAATGTTGGCTTTGGGACTCGGTTCAGCAGTGTTTAATTGTACGCAGGTACTTAGATCCTAGCGCAGCAGAACACAAATGCACGTTTAATTGCCACAATGAATAAAGACCTAAATAGGAATGGGATTACACACTTTTAGCATTCTTAGTTCTTCATGTTCAGCAGATGTTTAATGCTTAATGTTTCACTGAGCTGGATCTAGGCTAAATGTAGTAACAGAAAGATTTAAAATTTCTTCAGGAAATTTCAAGCAGCTCCCTGAGAAGGTCAGAGTTTTGTAGCTTCTGAAAACACTGAGTAAATCCTGGAGATCCTCTGGGCTATATTGCTGGAGAACAAACTGTTCCACTGATCTTTGATGATGCTTTTGAGGCCAGACTGCATTGTAGCATGCAGAATCAATTTGATCACCTCCTCAGTGGCTTATCAGAACATATTAAGTGTTCAGGGAGTGAGTACCAACACCACAAACTTGCAACTTCTTCCAGGACCAGCTTCCATGAACGCTGGTGAGTGAACAGGCACTGAAGGACAGACTACCCACTTATCTCAAAGATTACCTTTCAGTAGCCTGAGAAATATACATTGATAAGGCAGACTGGAATAATTAGCATTGCTATTGTGCTGTATATGTTTGAGAATAAAGAAGCAAACAATGCTACTGCAGAAATCTATAGGGCACACACATCATGGCTACTGTGTGCAGCTGTGATCAGTCTTTTCCCAAAGAGGTATAAAGGAATTAGACAAGGTAGAGAAAAGGATGAAGTGGGTGATCAGAAGCATTAGACATGAAGAAGGACTAAAGAGACAAAGACTCTTCTGTTCCCCTACAGTGGTAACAGAGACAGTGGAGGTGATTTATACCTGAGGGCTATATAACCACAGATGGCATGGGGAAGGTAGGCAAGGAGCAAATTTTGTTCTCTTACAGCAAGAGTTAAGAGGCACTCCATGAAATAGACAGGCAGCAGATTTGAAAACTAACACAGAGAAGCAGCTGATTTCATATTGTGCATAATTACAGCTGTGCAACTCATTGCCATAAATGGCTCAAAGGAACTGAAAAAGGGACTAGAAATGTTCCCAGGGGGAGAGCCTATCAGCAATCTATTAAACTGAATTGTAAACATAACCTCTGGCTTGGGGTGTCTTGCAATAGCTTCCTGGTGGTGACTGAAAAGGACTGCCAGGACAAGGGTGACACAGCACCAGCCTTTTTTTGCATACTCTTCAAGATGCCTGCTTCTGGCCACTGTGGAAGATTAGGTCTTGAACCAGGTAAGCCTTTGGTCTGATGCAGTATTTCAGGGACAGGGTGAGAATTATGGTCTTATACACCTTTCAGGTGAAAAGAGATCCCACCTCCACTCCTCCATTGTGGGACCCTCACTGTGCTGCCCCAAGACATGGCAAGAGGTGGGGTTAATCTTCACAATCTTCTCTTCTTTAATAAAGCTACTCCTAAACAAAGCCGTGGTTCCTCAGGAAACAATGTCTCCCCACAGGACAAAACCACTATTGTATGCTCTGTGGCTTCATTGTCTTGCCTTAAGATGGAGGAAAAAGGCAAGGTGTACCAACTCATCGCCAGTTTGATGGAAAAACTGAGTTTACAGAGACCAAGAACAACTAAATTAGCATGTTGTAGTCATTCACTATAGCAATTTAGAGGAGGAAGCTGGTGTCACTGACAGAGTCCAAGTGTTGGCCCATAGGGGACAAAACAGGTCTTCCACATACTTATCCACACATAGTCAGGTCTCAGAAGGACATTATCATTGTAGATGCTTTCTATTCTCATTTTCTCAGAAAAGCCACCATCTGTCAGTGGGTTTATTTCTAGCCTCCAAAACTTAGGAGTTTTGTGCGTGTTTAGGAGCATTTCATTAAAGTTGCAGCCTTAACAGCAACTCAGTTATCTGGGCTTGCACAACTAAGAAACACAAATTTGAGATAGGAAAGCATATTGTAAAACCAGGAGCTAAACTCTTGCCCAAGTAACAATACACTAATTTTGGAGAGGAGAGATGTGACTAAAAGTTTTAAGAAAAGGCAGATTTGAGGGGGGTGGGAATAACTTACTGGTGCATTGATTTATTTGCAAAATGCACGAGCATGTGATCTGAAGTCCCCATTCCAGCTTTGTTTCCTGCTCCTGTAACTGCTCCATTACTCACTTCCCTCATTGAAGAGATAGGTATTTTGTGCTCTGCTGAACTGCTAAAGGACAGAACACAAGCCATCGTGACTGAGCAGATTTTGCCTCTTCTTCCCCTTGCTTAGCTTTGCTCCATAGGAGTGTTATGCCAAGAGCTGTTGACACTAAATCTGAACAGAATTTGCTGGCCATTGCAGAATGCATGGGTGGCTGAAGCAGGCTCATAACTGGATTTCAAGAACAAGGGAAACCCTCCTTTGATCTAGAAAGGTGACTGCACACTGCATCCGATTCAAGCACATCGGAGGTGATTTACTTAGGCAGCACTGAGGGGCCAGATTTTTAAGTGCATGGAACTTACTGTCAGGATAAGATTTTACTCAAGGAGCTTACCTCCCACAGAGGTACCCAAACAAGTAATGATTATGCTTTCAGCAGCACAGGCTTTCACAGGAACTAAGCAGGAGTGAAGCCAGATCTTCTGGCATTTTGCCCCCTGAAAGCCCAAGCCAGAGAAAATTCTCCCATTTGTTCAAAGGCCTGGGATCAGGTCTGATGGATATGCCTAGAAGGGACCAGATGTCTTGAATCTCTATCCATGTCTGTGCAAGCTGTGTCAGTCAGAAACTTCTGTCCTTGTCTAAACTGTGTTTGCTGGCAGTACAGAGTGAAAAAGGTGGCTCCCACACACCCGTTGCTGTCCTTGTTACTATCATGCGTCCTATCCCCACTGCTGGTATCACCATCTTCTGCCTAAGATCGGTCCACATGTAGTCTGTCCTTCCTGTGCTGCCCTGAGAAAAAGCTATTTAAATCCTCTGAAGACTGAATGGGTAGCACAGAAGCTCACTGAAAAGTAGTTCTTTAGCAATTTCTTTGATAGGGCTTGGTAACACAGAAAGAAAGGTGATGAAATATATTCTGATTAATTGCTCTCTTCCTATCTGCAAGGGCAACAACAAAACCTTTCCATGCTGGGGGGCTTGTGCTCTTTGGTCTGTGACATTCCCAGACAGTGCCACTTGCAATAGGGAAAAAGGGACTTAAGTTTTCTGGTCAATCTGGAGGAAAAACCATGTTTCAGGAAGTGTTACAGCAGCCATCCTGGCTTGAAGAATGCATGGTAAGGCTTCCAAATTCTCAACACTGTATTCAACTGCCTAAATTCTTTCCCAGCTTCACCTTTCATTTTAACAATGTCCAAATGACATTATTGAATAGAGGCATAACAGATGAGAGAATGCTGTAGTGGTCTTCTGGTCCTCTTGGGCTAAAATGCAGTGCAAAAGGCTTAGAAACAAACAAATGGGAAAGAGGAACCTTCCTCTTGTGTTCCAAATAAACATGCACCAGCAGTGCTATGAAAAACTAGCAATGTGAGGGTCAGCAGTACAGAAAGAGGAAATCCTTTCTACCCACAGATCTGAGGGTGATACGGAAATAGGTCAGAGAATGTCGGTATCCCTCCATGAAAACATAGCATGCTCATTGCCAAGCAGAAACACACTGCAAGGGCTGGTTGGGCCAGCACGATCATGGGGCTCTGGGAGAGTTTGCTGTGAGCTAGCAAGTGTGAATGGGGAGGGAGCATGCAGCAGCTCCTGGCTCTCAGTCTGTTTTCAGTGGATGGAGAATCTGTCTGCCTGAGTCAGGCACAAGCAGTGCAGCTCCCAGGAGGAGCAAACAGAGGGCAAAGCTGCTGAAGGCAGGATTTTGAAGCAGCCAGGCTTTTTGCTCAATGAGGTGACCCCACCTCTGTCACAGCCCTGAATGGCAACATTTATAAGCACTGCATGAGAAAGGGAAGATTGATGCGCACGACTGATGCGCTGCATAGTGGGTGTTGATACTTGAAGTGCCAGGACTGCACTTTGTCTCTCCCTGTGCGGCTGTGGTCATATGTCTCCCCTGCTGACTTGCCATGTGGCCATGGGCAAGAAGCCCCTTAGCTTCCCTGAGCCCCCAAGAACTTCCCAGCTGGCCTGAGCATGTTCCCTGCCATCAGCAGATGCTGTGGCTCAGTAGGTTATCACAATAAAGGTTTTTAGGCAGAAAGCCCTATCTGCTGCCATTGTGCTTTGGGACCCAAAGGCAAGGGATTTACATCCAGAGATCGTAGCTGCTTTCTTCAGGAGTGCTTGTCTGGCAGACGATAGGAGTCACTGGACCTGTAAGGTGTTGTCTAAGCATGAAGTGCAGAGACCCACTCCAGTGCAACACAGGCTTGTACAGCTGCGGTATTTCTCACCACAGAAGGTCTGGGAGGCCTTAGAGTTTGCAAATGCTTTTTTTTCTTCAAAGTACACATTCAGTTAATGACAGCTCCCCCTGCCTCAGCACACTTTAAAAGGAATACACAGAGGGAATACACACCTTCCCATTGGTTGTTCTGCCCTTGTACAACATTTTGCCTGTCTGATTTAGATAGACTGGCAGTGCTTTCAGACAGGACCACCATACACCGCATACCTCATAGTACCTAATTGGCTTACTCTGTGTGTGTAATGCTGTGATGAACACAGGGGCATCCCAGCTTTACTTTGTAGTCCTTATTCCCCTGTAGACCTACAAGTGACAGCAGAATTTGCACAGCCACAAGAGATGTGGAGAGGACATTTCCTATGTGACCACACCACCATCAAACCCACTTCCCTCGAGGGCAGGAACTGCTCCTCTTCTCTTGTGACAGTGTTAAAAGTGGGTGCTTCACACACAGGATGTCTTTTAAGAAATGGTCTGCTAAAGTCTGACCAGCCCTGCCCACTAGTCCTGTTCTGATAACACAAGAAGCTTCAATTTTGGCTGGTGTTACCTGGCACCTGTGGCCCCATCATTCACCCTAGCACTGCTCTGCTGTGTGGTAGTGCTGAGGGTGGCTGCTCTTATACAATCAGAATGCGCTACCCAGGCTCTAGAAGGGCAATTTCACTTTGTTGGGGAGGGGTTGGGTGTGTCAATCACCCCCATTTTCCCCATCCACTAAAATCACTAGCTGGATTTCATGAAGAGCACATACCTAAAGTTTTTGTGCCCGCATGTCTCCCAGCAGTACTTCCCAAAGGAGCTCGGTGCAGGAATGCCTGAGCTGAGAGCAGGAGGATGCAGCAGTGCAAGTGGTGGGCAGGGATGCGTGGGCAGAGGCTGCTCCACTCTGCTGTGCTCCATTCAGGCTTCAGAGTGTCTCCTTTCTGTGAGCTCCACATTCCAGTCTAGCTGGGCTGCTGCTGACCGCACACTTTGCTTTATTTTCTTCCTCTTGCCAGCATACACAGCTTAGGCAAAACATTTAAACATTTTGTCTTTAAGTGTTTACTTCCTCATAAGCAGCCAGCCTGTCACCCAGTCAGATTCCCAAAATAATCCAGTAAGGACTTAAGTAAACTGCCTGCAGGTGTTACCCAGCTGCTTCATTGTGAAGAAGCCTCGAACTCTGCACCAGCCCCATAAATCCAGGGAGGGATGGTGCAAGACGTGCCTTTTTGCCTGCCCTTAGACCCTGATGCTCTGCTCCTGCTCTGGGCTGGGACAGGACTGCTTGCTGCTGCTTTTTTTCCACTCGCACTCTGAGATCATCTCTAGCATTACTGTTTCTAAGATATTTTGCCATCTCCCCCCACCGCAGACAATGGAAGAGGAAAATGAAGCAATTCAAAGTGATTCCCTCCAGAAGCTGCCCTTGAGCAAAGGAAGGGGGCACAGGCACAGGGGCCCATAAAAGAAATTGGGGAAGTCCTGTCCCCATGCAAGCCAGTGAGCCTGAAAAGAATGGGGGTTTTATTCCTGACCAAAAGCCCAGTTGGCCAGACCTGATGTAGCTGACAGAGGACAGACAGAGTTAACTCCAGGTCTGTGCTGCCTGTAACATACTCAGCAATACAGTCATATGGTGCTGTGGACTTACATTTTCTTTAACCTACCTGGCCTTTAGCCGGGTAGTGCACTGGAATCAGCACTGTCCAGCTCTATCAGCCTGACCCCTTCCTGGGCTCCAGCTCACATAACCCAGCACCATTCCAGCAGGACTGGCAGTACATATTAAATCCAGGTTCAAGGAGAGCTGTAAGCTGCGGCAAACCTGCATTCAGCTACAGGTGAGCTGTAAATCTGCTCCTGCTGATATTCACGGTAGGGAGTCAGGCCAAAGGAATAGTTTTGAGAGGTTAATCTCCAAATCCAGTATTTAAAAATAACTCTTCTGCATGAAATACTACACATGCCTGTTGGTGTGTGCCTGCATGCTATTGAAATAATGCTAACCAGTTGTATTCCTACATGCAAATAATTGATATACATATTGCCTGTGCACCCACAACCATGCAGGCACACACACACTGGGGGAGGGTCATTAGATTAAGCTGACCACAATAAATGTAAGAAGTAGATTCGATAATGACCCCAAATACGGACCCAAATGTTCCTTCTTCTGCTACTAATTGATCTAATGGATTTCATATTTTTAACCAGGCAGTGGTTTGTATTGTAAGTTTCTTTTTGTTTGCTGCTTTAGAAAAAAATACGAACTAGTAGAACATAACACATACCATATTTGAAGATGTAATTGCCATGAAACACCACTCCTCCCACCTCTTCTCCCCCCCACGCAATTGCCAGTAGTGGATTACTAATAGTTTGGAGCAGTTGCACTCTAATTTATGATGGCAAACTCTGGGGCAGAAATCCTCAGTCACTATGCACACAAATAGAACGACATATGTACATATTAACCTACATTAACAGCCACATGATATTCTAGATCCTCAATCAACTGCACAGTGCTGCCAGAGAGGAAAGCATGATTTGCCTTTATTCAGGCAGGGGAAAAAAGGTCTGGGGGGAAAACTGAGACAGCAGATAAGTGTCTGAGGCGGGAATAGATCTGCCACCTCACTGTATATGTCTAGCTGCCATGTGGTCCTCTCCGTCTTTGGAGGAGCATCCTTGCCTTCCTCAGTAATGCTTCACTTCATCTGTTTGTCCACCACACCCTCCCCCTAGCACATTGCTGTCCCTATGACTCCTTGATTTCTTCTCCCTTTAGTCCCACCCAAGATTCAGTGAATCTGCCACCCTTTACACTGGAGGGAGAAATTGGAGTGAATCCCTCTCTCTCTCTCTCTGAGATTGCCAGGCCCAGTGGGGAAGCCAATAACAGCTGCCTCTGCCACAGTTGCTCTGACCACTTGACAAGAGAAAAAATAAAGGAAAACGAAACTGGATGCTCTACAGCTCTCCAACTGACTTCTCAAACCTTTCAGGGGTGCTAAATGGCCTTAATAAGTAAATAAAATGCAGGCTCTGTATCAGAGAAATCAGAATTGTACCTTTGCAGCTGTTCCTGTCACTTGAGGAAAAAGGTATAATTAGGTAGGTTTTACTTTTTTAATTAAAAACCCACTTAATTTGGAACCACTCCAGTCTGCTGAGTACGCGTGTGTCCGGGCGAACTTTAAAATACGTTTTTGGTACCAAATAGAAGAAAACCTCAGAAGGAGCCTCCCTGGTTTATTGGATGGGTGTGTATTGGGACAGGTTTAAAAACGTCTTAGTGTAGCTGATGGACCATGACCTTTTACTATCAGTTAAATCCAGATTTATTTCTTTTAAGAGGTATGCTATTGAAAGGCACTGGCAGCCAAGTTAGAAAAGTCTGCCATAGTATTTTCACAGGATCATTCCAAGGTATTCTGTTGCTCATGCCAAGCAATAAAACCTTTCTTTTTGTGCACATTTCTGAACACCGCTGTGCTCTCAGCACAGGCAAATCGTCTCCAAGAGGTACTATTTCACAGAGAAAACTGTATTTTGAATAAAAAAGTTTCACTTTTCTGCACTAAGATAATGAAACAAAAAAGAGGATGGATTTACATGTATGGTACATATAAAATAAGAGAAGGGGCATGTACTCAAACATTGTTTTAATTATTTTTCACTTGTAGTCCTCCATATGTTTGCACTGCAGTCAGTGAACAATAGAAGAGCTCTCCTGTGGTTAATTTTACACCTGTAAAGACCCCTGGATGCAAACCAAGATTGCGTGGCCAAGTGGATAATGTATCTGGCTTATCTTGCCAATGAATTCATATGCTCCAGGGGGTTAGAGAAGATGGGGAGAATATGAGGAATTCTATTATCTTCAGTCTTTAGCAGATTTTCATTACTTTTACCCTCTCTACCTCCAACACCTGAGGTAAGAAATCCCCGCAGCTTCAGGCCTTCAAGGCAAACACCAAAAAAAAATCCCCAGAGTGTCTCTGCTGCATGCAGGCAACAGGAAAGGGATCCAGGGCTCTGAGGCTCCTCCATGATCCACAGTCTGTGTGCAGGAACAAGTGGGTGTCCATGGGCAGTGGCCCAGCAGAGCCTGCTCCCAGCACACTGGCTGAAGACTCCTGGGTTTCCAGGCCAAGCCTTGCCACAGGCTTCAGAGCGACCCTGGATGAGGGAGTGCCTGTGCCTCTGCTGCCGCCACAGCTAGGGCTGTGATGCTGTCAATGCCTGCTTCTTACCAGGCTGGGTTGTGAGTGCTGCCTGGTGGGAACTGGCTCTTCTGTGTCTCTCACCTTCTAGAGCAGGCTCAGACCTCTGCTGTAGTCACTACACATTATCATAATTGAAATTAATAGAAATAATGAATGCTTCACAATCGTGCAGATTTAATAAGCCTGGGAGTCTGATGCTAATATATCAATAGCATAGTTTACAGTACATCATTGGTATTCTTTGGGAGCCATGACCTATATTCTGATATAAAGGATTTTCAAGGTTCCTTTGCAAATAGAAGTAAATGTTAATTAAAGCACTTTTCTTCAAAAGGCTTTCTTTAAAATGACCTACAAGTTCAATATTTGTTTTATGGCACGCACAGATAGGAGGACTCAGAGTCTCACAGGAAATGTCATATGAATTAGGCAGGAAAAAGAAAAAACCTGCAAGGAGATAAATTCCCTTCTTCAGCACATCAGAATACAGACTTTGGTGATGGGCTACAAGAAGGCTGAAGTGAGAAGGGTGCCTGTTACAGATGGTGGAAACACTATGTTTTTAACTGCATAAAAGTGTTGGGTCAATGTCTCATTTTAGTGAAAGGGATGGCTGAGACATACAAAAATAGAATACAGTACGACATTTGCACTGCTTTCAAGATAGAGGCTTGGAGGCTTTTTATTTTCCCTTTCATAAAATTTTCTCTCTTGAAGAAAATACTCCTGCATGGCTTATTTGAGGTTATGCCATTCTACACAGTCCTGTACAGCATACTTCCAGTTACATTCACAATGCACTTCAGAACATGAGATCACATAAAAAATGCAATGCCTTTTGCAGACATGAAAAATGTTCCTCTTTTTGCACAGAACAATTCTTTTTTTTGTGCAATTCTTCCAGTTAGAAGGCCTACTAAAGCTCAGCTAAAATATATGACCTCAGTGTAATATCCTATGACATTCCGATCACCAACAAATGCTCTTGGTTTTATTAAAAACAAACCAAAAACTGAAACCACAGTCCCTGAGGAATCAGACCCTGCTATTGTTCTCCCATTTCTGATGCAAGTCAGGAGATACCAGACAATATAACTTACTGAGTCACCACTTGCTAAGCTGCGCTTGCTTAAACAACAGCTCTCCCAGCTGACCTTTACAAGCTAGAAGAAGGCATATAAAGACAAAAAAGTGTTCAGCGTTCAAAAACCCAAGTGCTTTTATGTAGCCAGGTATGCTGTGGAGCCAGGAAAGGAGGAAAGCAGATGGATGTCCCACTGGGGAGCCACTAGAAGAGGAGCTGATTTGGATGGCTTTGTTCTGGCAAGAAAGTGGGGATGAAGAAGGGTGGTTCGAGGCTACAGGGTGTAGGCAGAAAAGTAGAAGGCAGACTGGGAGGCACTAGATAAATAAAGGAAATTCCTACATTCTAGCAGATAGGATACTTAATCCTAAAATAAGGATAAGTAGGACTTCACTGGTAAGTGGGCATGTAGGACTCAGAAATTGATTCAGGACAGGGTGTACAGCAGCAGTTTGCTTCTTTCAGCACTTTTCTTTAACTATCCTAGAATTCACCAAACAGAAGATGGATTACGCTTTATAATATAAGCCTCCTGAGGGGATGCTGCTAAAAGGCTGTCAGCAGAAGGAAAAAAAAGTGTTCCAAGTGTGCATGTAGGGTTAGGGACTCCACATTTCAACTCATCTGCAGCTGGAGAAGAGATGCATTTGCATTTGTTCTCCTGGCTGAAGACCTGATATTCATTACAAAAGCTATTTCAAAACAGCTCTATCTTAAAACTTTTTATTCTCACATAACCCATACAAAATTAACAATTTTATACACCCGTACTTCAAACAATCTTGCCTACCTCCAAGAAGATCTGCAGGGAAATTACTTTCAGTTTCAGTTGGGGTTGAGTCAGGCCTTCAAATAAGGCCAGACTTTACTTAATTTCTGTAATGCTGATGGGCTCCCTGGTCAGAAACACTTTTGCACAAAACCGTGTGGATAGAAACAAAAACAAAGTGACCCCTTAGCCCAGAAATCTTACTTGTCATGGTTTCAGCATCCCTCTACTCTATCAGTGAGTGACTTTTGTTAATGATCACTGTCATTTTCCTGACATTTAACTGAATGGACTGCCTTCGGAGAAATTAAGACAGACACAGGAAATATCTCCATAATCCAAAGTATTGAAGATTCTGTTTCTGCATTTTACAAAGCAGTTAATGACTAACTAGTTGCTATTGTGACCATATTCTTAGATGCCTGTAACAGAGGGGAAACTGGGGCTTTGGCTCACATTCCCTCAGCAGAGATTTGTGGTAGCCTCAGGCACCATCACTTCTTTTGGTCTGTCTTTCTGCCTTCGCAGAAGTCAGCAGAAGAGCATTTGGGCAGGCAGCTAAACCATTTCAGTCCAGGGTACTTGTATAAGCTCCTGTTTGTGTGCGGTGCCAGCTCCCATGGCAAATTATGAACTGGAAAGGGTAAATTACACAGTTGCGATGAGGTCAGTAATCCCCCGGCTGAGGAAGAAATAGTTAAATTTGCAAAGCTTGGCTGAGTGCCCACAACGCCCATTTCCTACATTTGTTCCTTGTGATCACCTGATGAATTATTGCACTTTTTTATTATTATTATTAGAATGAAGCTGTTATTTCCTAACCTACATCCTGATTCTTCAACCATGTTTCCATAGTTCATCTTTCCTACTTTAAGGAATAATAAATAGGATGGAAGTTACACACCTAGATGCCGTTTTCAGAACTGGACCACAAACTCAAGTACTGGTGTAACAAATTCAAAGCCAAGCACAAGCTCGACTAGATTTGCCTCCAGACTAAGCAGGACTGAGTTTTGCCCATGGTATCTAAGAAATGGCTTTCTTAGGACAAGTGTATTTAAAATGAAATTGAGAAAAGCTGCAAAAATACAGAAGGTTTCAATGCTTGGGGTGTGGGTATTTTTTCCTTTTATAAAGAATATGCTATCTTTGTAGTTTTGTCATAGGAAAGGTACTTTTACTATTGCTGCAGTTATAAGAGGGAGAAAGAGATTACATTAAAAAATAAAGATCTGCATGTAAAAACACCACAGTGGCTACCTGGAAGAAAGTAAAGATTTTTACAGATATTTGCTTGTGTTTATCTCTGCTTCCAGTGGACACTAAAAGTGCAGGTCTACAGAACTACACCCTTAAAAGTACAAGGGACAAAATGTGCTCAACGCAGCAGAAAAATAATCCTTGCTCATAATCCAAATACATGGAAAGATTGAAAGAATGTTTTATGGAAAACTATCTTACTGGAATTTAAAGAAGAGTTCCGCAACATGTGGAAAACAAATATGTTTTAATAGGCTGCTGCTTTCAAGGACTGAATTTACCTCCAAGAAGGTCACCACTATAAAGCAGAAAACTAACTCTTCTTTCATAGCAGCAGCAAAAGGGGAACAGAAAATACCAACACTTAAATTTTATCTTTGACCTCCTAGAGGAAGTGGCAGGTCATTGTTGGCAGTTTCTTGTTGTTTTGTGGTGTCTGGCTTTTGCGGGTTTTTTTAAGGTTTCTTAAAAAAACCAAACCAAGCCACCTCTGTATTTTTCTCACTTTTCTTGGTTTTGAGTCAATAAATTATCTATGAAAACATTTAAACAAAACCACTCATGTCAGTAATACTTTACTGTTAATTTCTCAGTGTTTTCACCTTTACGTAACAATTGGGAGAAAAAAACCCAGGCCTATGCACTTCATTTCACATCCCAAGCACCTGACTGCTGTGTTCACTCTCCTATAGCCATTGAAATATAGTAGTATGCAACAGTCAGTACAACACACCCCCCAGCGTCAACTTAAAGAGCTTTCCCTTTACTTCTAAAATTTCCTGCCTGTGTAACAAGTAAGGGAAAGGAATTTTCTTGTGGATCAGAAAACAAAGCCAATCCCTTTCAGCATATTTGTTGCCAAATCTAAGTGAAGATTTATGCTCTGGGAAATAAGCACAGAAGTAGGATGCGATACAAGAACTGGTCTCAAAATTCAGCTTACTAAACCCATTGTTTGCAGATTCTAAGCATTCTTCAGTGATAATGCAGACCTCACAAAGCAAACTGATGCTTAATGACACAGGCCTGCCTTTCTCATCAGCTTTCATGGTTCAAAAAAGTGAGGCAAAACAAGGCTGGGTAACAGAAGCAAACAAGGTAAATACTGTATTGTCCCGTAATGGGTGTTTCACAGCGCAAGCAGACAGGAAGCTCAGCTGGCTACAAAGGGTCTCCTCTAGATGATGTTCTGGGTCCCATCACCAAGCCCTCAAACAGCCTTCGGAGTCAATACCTTTGAGAGCAACCTGAACATGATAACCCCCTTGATTCCTAGATTTCTTTGGTCAGCAGTCTCTGCACCCAAACAGCAGCTCTTGCAGGATTTCACATCTGGTTAGGTCCCTTCCTTTTCTCAAGTCTTTTTGGCACTTGGTACAGTTTCACTGCCACATCATTCTAAAGTCTTCCTGAAGCCAGAACACCAGTCTGTTTCAATAAGTTCACCTGTCTGAGTACTTTGGGATACAGTCACCTCCCACTTCTGAAAATCCCCTCAATTTCAGCTGTTTTGTTACCCTCTGTCATGTAACTGCAACCCTTCCTATGTCAAACTAGACACCCGACGGTATTTTGTAATGTCTTCTAGCCTACAATATTGTTATACTGCCTTCTGAAACCTGACTCAACAAGCAGAAAAATGTCCTTCTGGACAACCTGTGCCCCCTTCACAAAGTTCTGAGAGTTTTCCAAACTCCGTGTGCTTGCTTGCCCGCCAGAGCTGCTGGAGTTCTCTTCCTTGGTGGGGTTTATGAAGCAAGCGCCCCCCTTGTAAAGTTCGTGTTAGCAGAAGAAATGCCAAGGAATCTGCTTAAGGCTGTGAGAAAAGAGGATGCTGATCCTGGTGCTTCATCACCCCCACATTTTATTACTCATACAAAACTGTATGTGAACAGTTGTCCCATGTGTTAAAAAGCTTACAGATGATGTTAAAAGTAACTAAAGCGAAAATAGCGTATCAAAGACCAAACACAACCAAACTCCGATAATTTTTAAATGGAAAGGCTTAGCCTCAAAGGATAAAGCTGAGCTAAGAGTAAAACCAAAATCAAATTCTCAGAACTGCAGCATTCTGTCAGGTTGATGGATTTCCTTCGGGCAGGGCGGTTTTTGGTTTCCCAGAAAAACCTTTGTCCCTCGGTAGGTGGTGCTGTCGCCCTTCAAGCTACCAAGGAGTAAGCTGCAGCCTTGCTTCTAGTGCAGAAGTGGATTTCTTGGAATAGCATAATCAACGTCACCTCACCATTTAAGGGGGAAAATAAATGAATAAATAATAGATAAATAACTAAAACTATCTACTCTGAAGCTGTAAGTTAAATACTTAGATAAGCTCACAGTTCACATGGCATTTAAAGTCAGCAGTTTCCATCTCACTTCACACACCGATATCCCACCACACACTGAAGACCAATAAAGTGACTGTACAAGACAACTAAAAAATTATGACCTTGTTATATATATAAAATTAGAAATTAAGAACTGCACAAATATTTAGACCTTTCTGCAGCATATTCTAAATCAAACAAGCATGTCCATTAAGCGATCTGAACTAACACTTGAAGAAAATAGAAAAGTATCAGTATCGCTCTAAGAGATGAGTTCTAAAGCTGAACGTGCCTGTCAGATGGGTTATTTACATACATGCTGTGAAACCTCCAAAATTCTCAACCTGAGCCCCAAGGGACACCAAGAGGCCTTAGCCACCCTGAGCAGCCTGCCTGCTATCCATTTTGGACTCCAGACCTGACTTGTTAACGCTGTCTCCTCTGGGACTGCCAGTGATCCCTGTTAGTTACCACCCCAGCCCTGATCAGAGGACCCTGTTCAGTAAAGGTCATGGTGCTGCCTGTGCCATGGGTCCTCTCCCTCACTGGGGGAGCACCACTCAAGCTGCTCCTTGACATGAAGTGCAATGAACAACTATATTCGTTTGTTAGACAAGACATGAAGTGATCCATTTCACAAATGCACAAGAGTCATCCACACTACAACAGGCAGGTAAGGAAGAACGGAACTATTTCCTGGAGACTTACCTCTCAACTCCCACTGTCCTGGGTTCAGCTGTAACAGTTATTTTTCTCCTTCTTAGTAGCTAGTGTTGTGCTGTGTTTTTGACTTCAGTCTGAGAACAATGCTGATCAAAACCACGGCACCCACAGAAACCATTTAAGCAACCAGCAGGCACAGGGAGACCAATGAAGGTTTGCTCTCTTTGCTAGCTCATGTAACAACTTACATTCTCCAGCAATGTGGGAGCAAGTGCTAAGAAATCTGCTGGAAGAGTTTCCAGCAGCATATCTAATTTGCCCAAGAGCAGGAGAGGATCTGACACAGAGATGTATCAGTCACCCAGCAACTCCTTCAAGGATCTAACCTTTAGAAACAACAATAAAAACCCCAACCAAGCCCCCAGCCTGTACATACCATAGAGGGAAAGGAAAGGTACCCCCTTGCAAATTTTTTCCAACTAATACGGAAGTGCTATGTTAGAACCAGAATTATTCAGTTGTCGTTCTTGGAAGATCTATTCATAAAAGCAAGGTTTTGGCCATTAATACATCAAGACCCAGGACTGCAAGGCTGATATACACAAAACCAAATGGGAGCTGGAGATCAGGAGAGAATTTTGCCAATTCTCTGCTGATGCCTAGGGTCAGTCCTTAAGACAGAAATTAACTAAAAAGTATTTTAATATTTGTGTAATATATAAATTTTTCTTTTTGCATATCAATTATATATGTATTTATTATCTCATATGCAATACTGTATGCACCCCCATTCACAAGACTACAACATCAAGATGCATCAAGAAAGCTAAATCTTTTACATGTTATGAGGAAACACATAGCTGACCCCAGACATGAACAGCACTAGATCGGAGAGCCATCAAGTACCAGATGAACTACAAAATATCAACTCAAGTCCAGAAATGTCAGTCACACACTTTAGGGATAGCCAATAGGACTATAAAGATGGGAGGACAGGTGGTGATTTCTCAGTGTTTCACGAGTGATTACCTTCCAGCCCTGTTTTATTCCCCAAACAAGGGCTAATAAACCGATTCCACGGCCTGAATAAGGTCTCGTCTACTAAAAGTGCACCAGTTTATAGGAGTGTCTTAAGAATTTTACTCAACTCCTGCTGTTTGTGGAAATCTCTGTTTCAGATAGCTCACGCAAAGCTGCAACTAACAAGCGAAGTCTAAAAGGAGTTTGCTTTTGTTACTGAATCAGTTAACGCAGTCTAAATTTGGAAATCAGAAAATCTTCTCAAAGTTCTGGTTCTTGAAAGATCAAAAGAATCTTTTCAGATGAAACTGTACTTCAACTGTAGATTCACGGTGCAAGAAATACTTAACACACAGGTAGTCAAGGAGCCATATGCTAGTTTTATTTGTAAAATACTTTATTCCTGACAGCAAAATATTCTAATTTTATTTTATAAAAGTTAGAAAAAAAAATAATACATTTGAAACAGAAACAAGAAAACTATTTCTACTTTTACTCAATTCTCTTTTCAATACGGAAGCTATAGGTATACACCACACTAACAGATTTCAGTGTCAGACAGGTCATTCAATAAATAGATCATTCTACCATTAAAATCTGTGAAGGACAGTGAAAAAGTTTCATAAAACTACTGGAAAAATATAGCATTTTTGGCTTCTTCTGAGGTTTGGAACTAGTAATATCTACACACAACAAAGTTCTTGGCATTTACAAGAATGATTGTTTAGAACAGTAACAGCAGAATCTGTTAGTAGTAAACCAGAACAACCAAATTTTGCAGTACAACATTTCTAGTGAAAAATAATTAAAAATCAGAAATTCATCCTATTTCCTTATATCCTACAGAAGACTTCTGCAAGGAGGTTGTAGGTGACACTTAAATTACTAATTTCGTATCTGATAAGGCCATTGCATATCCTAACGTGCAATAAAAAAGCTGATCCTGTACTGTATATAATAAACACTGCCTGTTCATTATTGAATAGAAGTTAAAGCGAGAACAAGTAACCCTGCTATTTTATCCTATTGCTAACAAAAGAACAAACCATGAAACCTTTGCCTTGGAGAGGACAGATTAAGTTAAATCTTGTTCTGTTATGCACACAGGCATAATTCTAGAATCACCACTGCATCAGCTTGCAGAGTTGAAACTGGATCCCTCTGTCAGCCTTCTGAGAAGCTTCTTTCTGTGAAAAAGCTGGACACCTGAGTCAACACTCAGACACAATGCAAGTGGCAAAGCAAGCTTACCTTAGCCAATACGTAGACAGTAAGAAGACTATGTGACCCATGCTGGAAAAACAAGTAACAGAAAGGCATATACCAAATACTTCCTCTTTCGTAAACAAGAGCCAAACAACCAAAACATCCACACAACCAAAAAACCCCAAACAATAAAGAACCCACCCAACAAAAAGCCATTAACTTCTGCGCAGTTACTGCTGTGCAATTTCAACTCACAAATGAAACTGAGGGGGATGTGAAACTGAATGTGAGTTATTAATTTTTATTTATTTTCATGAGTTCAGCATCCAAGTAATTTTCAAAGTTTGTTTTCTTAATACATAATTCAGTGCACTAATAAATATTAGTGTTGTGTGGACAGAAAGGGCATATTCATTGTTGACAATAACTTCTTCCTCTAAGTGACAGAGGAGTGAACAAGGAGAGGGGCTTTGCTGACCTCATACTCACCTACAACAAGGGGCTGCTTGAGAACGTGAAGGTCAAAAGCAGCCTTACCTCAGGGATCATGAGATGGTGGAGTTCAGGATCCTAAGGGGAGAGGAGAGTAAAAAGTAGGCTCACAATCCTGGACTTCAGAAGAACAGACTCTGGTCTGCTCCAAGATCTGCTATGAAGAGTCCTATGGGATTAGGGCCCTGGACAGAAGATGGCCCTAAAACAGTTGGTCAAAATTTACAGATAGCCTCCTCTAAGCTCCAGAGAGAGCCACCAAAATGAACAAGTCCAGCAAAAATGCCAGGAGGCCTGCGCTGAACCAGGAGCTTCTTGACAAACTCAAAGGAAGCATACAGAATGTGGAAGAAAAACCAAGTAACCCAGGTGGAATGCAGTGACACTGTCTGAGCATCCAGGAGTGAAGTCAGGAAAGCTTAAGCCTGACTGGAACTGAAAGTGGCCAGGGATGTCAGAGATAAGAAGAGCTTCTGTAAATACACAGGTGACAAAAGGGGCCACGGCTGAATGACACAGAGAACCTGGTGACAAAGTACACAGAAAAGGCTGAGAAATTCAGTGCCACCTTTGTCTCGCCTTTTATGAGCAAGATTTGCCCTCAAGAATCCAGAGACCAGGGGGCAAGGCTAGAGCAATGAATATACACTGGGTGGAAGAGGATCTGATCAGGGAATCCATAAACAAACTGGACATGTGTTAAGTCCAAGAATCCTGATGTAATGAATCCATGAGTGCTGAGGGAGCTTGCTGATGTCATTGAGAGGCCACTCTTGATTAATCTCTTGATCAAGGTTTAATGGGACAAGTGTCCAAAGACAGAGTGAAAGCAGACGTCACTGCTGTCTTCAAGAAGGGCAAGGAGGACTCAGGGAACTACAAGCCAGTCAGCCATATCTCCATTCCTCGGAAAGTGATGAAACAGCTAATCCTGGAACCCATTTCCAAGCAGACGAAGGACAAGAATACCACCAGTAGTCACTGCATGGCTTAACCAATGGGAAGTCAACAGCTGACCAACTTGATAAGCTTGTATGATAAAATGACTGGTAGATGAGAGAAAAAGAGTGAATATTGTCTACCTGGACTTGAGGAAAGCCGTCAACACTGCCTCCCATAAGATCCTCACATACAAGCTGTTGATGTATAGGCTGGATGAGCAGATAGTGAGGTGGACTGGAAACTGTAATAAAGTCAGGGCCCAGAGAGCGGTAATCAGCAGCACAAAGTCCGGATGAAGGCCAGTAACTAGAAAGTACCCCAGGGATCAATACGGGGTCTGATCCTGTTTATTATCTTCATTAACAACCTCAGTGATGAGGCAGAGCGTACTGTGGGATGTTCTAGAGGACATTAAGTTGAACATGAGCCAACCACATGATCTTGCTGCAAAGGTAGCTAACGGTACCCTGAGCTGCATTAGGAAGATCCTCACCAGCAGGGCTCAAGGAGGTGATCCTTCTCCTCTTCTCAGCACTTCTGAGGCCACACATAGAGTGCTGGGTGCAGCTCTGGGCTCCCCAGTACAGGATTGCACAGACATACTGGAGAGTCCAAAGGGCTACAAAGATGATGAAGAGACTGGAGCATCTCTCCTGTGAGGAAAGGCTGAGAGAGCTGGAACTGTTCAGTCTGGAGAAGAAAGGGGGGGATCTCATTAACATATATATAAATACTTGAGGGAAGCTTGCAAAGAGGACATATAGGCAATAGGACAGAGTCATGCTCTTCTCACTAGTGCCCAGTGGCAGGACCAGAGGCAACAGATACAAACCAAAACACATGAGGTTCCATGCGAACATCAGGAAACACATTTTTTTTTTACTGTGACAATGACTGAGCCCTTGCAGCAGTTGCCCCAGCAAGTTGTGGAGTTTTCATTCAAAAGTGGTCTGGACACTGTGCTACACAACTGGCTCGAGGTGGCCCTGGCTGAGCAGGAAAAACAGATGACCTCCAGGCATCCCTTCCAACCTCAACCATTCTGTGACTGCAAATAACTACTGGACATCTTTCAAAATTTTAAGTTAACAAAGGCAGGGTGACAAGTCTTTAGAACACCAGCCTACTCAGACAGCAAAGCAAACACTTTTAGCCTTGTAGACCTGAGTATTAAAAGCTATGATTATGAGCTTGAGAAGGCATACCACTGATGCTGGTCATCTCTGACTACATACCAACAGTACAGCATGTGTGAGAACTGAGAAGTTGTAACTGAAGGTCCAACTTGAAGGCGATGGAAATTATTATTTCTCAAATTGGTACTAGGATCCAAATCCTCTAGATGAAAGTTGCAACAGATTTACATCTTGTGGACATCCACACAAGTTGATGAGACATATACCACTGAACAGCAGACCAAGGCCCTAAAGAAGTATTTTCTTTAATTTTCATCAAGAAACAACAGAACCAACCATTGAACTGTTTGTTCTGGATGCTTTCTCTGTGTTTTTGTAGAGCTAAGTGAGAGCAAAGAAAATATTACCAACTGTAATTACACTTTTGCCTGCCTCTTTCCTTATCCTACAACAAAGGCTGCTGTAGGAGGCAAAAAAGGTGAGCAACATAACAAGTCAGCTGGATGCAGGATTTATTTCTTTTTCTTTCTGCATTAGATATTTTGGCTTAAAATATCCAACTGTCAAAGCAAATTTCATTCCTCACACATGGGATAATTATACTGGTTATGAGTCTTCCTCCGAGGAGGACCAATCTTTCCACATTTCTATCTGCTTCTGCTGACTTGATGCACAGTGCATCTTTTCTAATTAGATTAATGCTTCAGAGTCAATGAATCATGAGAAGAAAAGTGCTTTTAGGAGAGAGGACATTGCAAATGCTACAAGGAACAGTGGAAATAATTTCTGAGGAGCACACATGCAACTCATAAAAGAAGTTACAGTTCCCAAGTCTTCTGCTAACTTTGGTCTCATGAAATAATACTACTCCGTGTGGCTGACAACTCAGTATAATAGGACAACTTGATGCAACAGGCTTCTACATGGGATTCATAAAACCACTAAACTAGAATTTGAGACACATATTAAAGAACTTCAGTCCATGAGATTGATAGTGTCACTTTCAAATGGCTTCACTGAAGTGGGACTCTGTGGAGGACTCTTTGCATTCAGTGGTGGCATGGTCAAGACTTTCCGGCGGATTCCAACTGTGGCCTTTTTATGGTCATGTCTGAGACTGCGGATTGTGCTGTTTATGGCAGCAACACATGCCTTCCAATCATATCCAGTTTCCTTTAGATCAAAGGATGGATAATTCTCTTGAAGAAAGTCTAAAAATAATCAAGTATATAATAGTGTATTATGAATCATTTATGGAAGCTATATACTCTTTTATTGATGCAGTTAAGCCATAACAAGTGCATGCTACCAAAACAGGACAGCTAGGCATATTATAAGGCTTGAAAAGCAAAGCCAGAGAGCAGATATTCCCTCCCTCCCCTTCTTTTCTTGATTTGAAAAAGGGTAATAAAAGGTCTAAGCATAAATGCAAAATATGCAAAGAAGCGTGTAACCATGTATGTGGGCTTGATCCCTTTAAGTGCTGAATAATTTCAGCTTCTAATGTGGTCAACCAGGGCAAAGAAATCTCAGGCTCCATTTCAAAATTATCATTATTCAGCAGGATCAATCTCTCCTTTAGAGATCTCCAACTATAGTCACTAAAATGAAACATCAATTCAACGTAACACAGCTTTAGAGGAACAGTGACAGAAAAACTGCAAGAGCTTGGTTCCTTACCATACTGCAACAAGATCAGTAAACAGATACTTGAGTTTGGTAGTAATGGTATAAATAAGGTAAGACTACAGCACCTTCCCCCCCCCCCAACAAGTAAAACATGTAGCTTTTAAAACAGATTTATTATTTTTTAATTATTGAGGAGTGATTGTCTTTCTGAGCTTAGCTGAATAACACGTTTTCTTCAAGCAAGCCCTTAAAAGATATAAATAAGCACCAAAAGGAAATCTCAGCTATAATTTCAAATCAAATGCAATACTTCTACTTCTCTGATTAACATGTAGATTTACCTTAACAGAATGAAAGGCATAGCTAGTTGATATTATGCCGGTTTTGTTCTTCCATTGCCGTCTCATATACTAGCAAGTAAAAATCTAATATAGTATCATTGTTTACAGGTGATATTTTAACTCGCAGCATGGGTCTGAAGGAAGAAAATAGACAGAAAGACTTGTGCTCTTGCAGTTTACTCTGCTTCAGCAGGGGCAAAGGGAAAAGCAAGAGCACCTTGGGTTCTTTTATTCCCAGGCTGCTCCTGTAACAAACTATGCGGACAAAGGATACACAAGCTGTTGGCTGAAGCAGCAGCTGGGCTCTCTTCCCTTCCATCTCCAGCAGTGAATTCAATAAAATACTTGGCCTCAGAGCTACAACACGTAACAGGAATTCCTTATACCAGGCCTACAGAACCATTGTACATGGCTCATTACACAGTTTTTAAATTATGCCTTTTCTGTCACAGAAATTGACCAGTTGTAGGGACTACAGTAAGGCTATGTAAGGCCCCTTCCTGCTTAGCAGGGTTACATTCAGGCCATGTTATAATGCTAAAGAAAACAGGACTAGGGGACTGCCCTGTGGCCCCACAGCCAAGTGACACAGCACGGCTGCAACCACAACACAGAGGACTTTGTCTCTCTTCTGGTCTGGAGCCTACATGGTGTTCCTGCGGCCCTAAGACACACTTGCATCTTTTGAATGCTTCTTAAGCTCAAGATGTCATGAAACAAAGTATGTGTATATCTGGAGACGCTTAAAGTGGCAAAGCTTCCCAGGCTAGTGGTGAAGGAATATGCACAGTCTGGGAAAGCCCACTCTTATGTACTGCCTTGCCATATTGGGAATAGTTTCTGGCATGTTCTATCCCTCAAGCCATACCCACATACCAACCCAGAGAGTGAGAGCCCCAGCCACATTTTATTTATCAGTACTGCTGTGCCCTCAGAGGCAATCTTGCCATACCTGCAGAGCTGTCAGGCTGCACTGTCCAGACCTTAATGACTCTTTCAACCTCCCTGTGTTCCAGACATGGAGGAGAAGCAGTTTCAAGATTTTTTAGAAGACGCATGTTGCAAAAAAGTGTGATGAATCACAGAAAGCCTCAAGTCAGAAGGGACCCATAAGGATCATCTAGTCCAACTCCCTTCTCACAGTGCTACGTAAAACTAAATACTATGACCATAACTGCTGTCCAGAGAAGCATAACTAGTCAAATATGCAACCTTACTAACTTAGTGGTCACTATCCCATAGTGATACCATGAGGAAACAGGAGGAAGTAAAACCCTACATCAAGCCAGTGCTGTTGGGAAATGTTGAAAGCACTCCACTATTACAATACCTACCACCTGGGATCCAGCCCAGTAAATAACATTCCCCAACCAAAACTTAAGAGAATGCACATATTTTCTCTTTAGATTTCTCACTGAAAAAAGCTGACTTTTACAATTAAAATATGAGAAGAACACATAGTTAAAGGTGGAAAGATTTCAATATTGCATAACCAAACCTTTTCAAGTATGTTGAACTCTCTGAGATACTGTTATAGCCACAGAGCATATGGCCACCAAAAACCTGATAATCTTTCCCCCTACCACCACTTATGGTGGCCATGCTTAAATCTTACCAGATAATACCAAGTTTTCTTCTGTGTGATAACCCATACACCCTTTTCTACCTATAATCTACTTCACATTCCTCCTCACTTCCTACGTAACTGTTATGCTAATTCTACTTGTCACATTTCTGCTGTCTTTATCCTGCCTTGCAGGAGGGACCAAATGAGACTAGCAGAAGACTCCCTCTCAGGTGGGAGAGAGCATGGATCAGTGTTCCAGAAATCTTAATGCTGAAGCCAGAACAATGCAGAAGGCAAAACATCTGCTATTACTCCAACCATAACATACTCTCCTTCTGCTTCTGGAATAGCATTTGCATATAGGGCGAATAATACCAATTTCCTGAAGACACCCTGGAAACATGTAAACTGAGGAAACTGTAAAACTGTCCCTGTTCATACAGTGGAACAGGCTGCTACATGTTATTTTAAAAGGCACATGTCAGTAAAAAAATATTATTCAAAGAGCTCAAACTGGTCGAGTTCAAAATGCTGCCTGTTAACTTGGCAACTGCAGCTTCTAAACAACTAAATAATTTGCCGAGACCTTTTCTCTCTATGGAGCCTCTGAGGTGAACAGGGACAGCCAACCTCTGTTCCCTCACAAGGGCAAGGCACTTGAATCCTTTCCTTCCCAGACAAAGTCATTCAGTCTGTGAAGGACCTTGGGAGGTCTCTACTCCAAGCTTCTGCCCAAAGGAGAGACAACTCTAAGGTCAGACCAGATTGTTCAGGGCTTTGTTCACTGAGGTGTGGAAAAAGGATAGAGATGGCATAACCTCATGGAGCAATGTGCTCCAGTGCTGGACTGTCTGTGCTCATGGGGAAAAGGAGTCTTCTCATATTCAGTCTGAGCCTCTCATTTCCACTTATGCCTGTGGTTTCTCACCTCCCACATTCAATGCTGTTAATAGCTTGACTCTAGAAAGAGTCTCCTGAGAAGAGACAGTGGCAGGCTGCTACTAGGTCCCTCAGAACCTTCTCTTTACTAGACTAACTAAACCCAGATTCCTCATTGGGCAAGTGCTCTAGTTTCATGCCCCTTCTGGCGGCCTTCCAGCTTTATAAGTATCTCTTTCTTGAACTAGAGGACCCAAAATCTCACACAGTAATCCAAACGCAAACTCATGAGTCCTAAACAGAGTGCAAACTTTCCCTTGATCTCCTGGCTGTGTACCTGTTAATAATGTCAAATGCAAACTTAGTGGGTGTTCTCCATTTTCTCCAAGGCATAAACATGTTAAACAGGCCAGGGAAAAACATGCTGACTATTCCCAACCACCACGACTCACAGGCCTGAGAGACCTTCACAGAATCACAGAATAGTTAGGGTTGGAAAGGACCTTAAGATCATCTTGTTCCAACCCCCCTGCCATGGGCAGGGACGCCTCACACTAAACCATGTCACCCAAGGCTCTGTCCAACCTGGCCTTG